>CM053028.1:245488525-245576312 GCA_028564925.1 Lithobates sylvaticus | reverse complement strand
TGCAGTAAGGAAGTGAACTGCTCCTGCCTACATCTGACCTTGCAAAAGTGTACCGGCAGCCCATGTACAGTACATTGTACTGTGCATACACAAGCAATTCTAGGGCATCATCACAGTAAGGGCAGATGAACTTCACATTGTAAATGCTACATGAATCAGCTACCCTTATTCAAAATGGCCATGGCTATTAATGCTATAGGGTGTTTTTCAAAATGATTTCTCAGCAAAATAAAACATGGAGACATGGATGGATAGGCGAGTTTGCTTTGAATATTAAAAATGAAGTAAATAGCATTTACAGTTTGTGGTGCTCAGATACAATTAAGTCCCACTTTAAAGAGCAACTTTAGCTCCAGCATATTTTTTTACACCCTTTTAAAGCTTAAGTTTAGGTAAGACAATTTTTGTAGAATTACACGTACCATACCTGCAGAATCCCCATGGAAGCTGGGTCTCTTGCTTCTGGGTCTCATGCTGCCCTGTTACTTTGTGAACACAAGAGGTGCTCACTTGGCATGGATGCTTCATTTTCTCAATGAATTTGAAGGGTTCTCTGGAGAGGAGGATTGGTGATTTCAGCCACCTGATGTACCAAATTGCCCCGAAGCCTCCTGGGATACCTAATTTGAGCATCCAAGGGAGCTGCAGAGAGCAGGGAGTACATTGTTCTTGACCACTGCATGGCACTGCATCCCATGGTTTGTGTGTTTTCGCCAACGCATGTATGCAAGCAGGGCCGTTTTTTCCACTGGGCATGCTGGGCAGCTGCCCAGGGGCCCCACTTGTCTGGAGGGCCCCATCCAGGGCTGGTCCTCAGTGCTGCAATCTGCTGCTTAAATTGACTGACTGCACTGGTTGCTCACTTTGCCGGCCGGCATCTAGCTAGCAACCAGTGACGTCAATCAGAGGCCGCGGCCATCCCAGCATTCATAGTGCACCGCGGCTGCCCCAGTGGCTAGTGAACAGGCTCCGCCCACCTCTGCCATGCCTTGATAGCTGGCGCTGCCTTGCTGCTGTGAGTGACACACTGTACTGCACCAGGCCGGTGGCCTCAAGTAAGTCTAACAATGTCTACTTAAGTAAGTTCAAGTTGTGCATCAAACACAGCCACTGTCTGTGCCCCTCAAAAGCGGCCACTGTGCCCATCAAACACAGCCACTGTGCCCATTAAACAGCCACTGTGCCCATCAAACACAGCCACTGCGCCCATCAAAGCTGCCACTGTGCCCATCAAAAGCTGCCACTGTGCCCATTAAACGCAGCCACTATGCCCATCAAACGCTGGCACTGTGCCCATTAAACGCAGCCACTGTGCCCATCAAACACAGCCACTGCGCCCATCAAAGCTGCCACTGTGCCCATCAAAAGCTGCCACTATGCCCATCAAACGCTGCCACTGTGCCCATTAAACGCAGCCACTATGCCCATCAAACGCTGCCACTGTGCCCATTAAACTCAGCCACTATGCCCATCAAACGCTGCCACTGTGCCCATCAAACTCGTGTTATATTGTCCAAACGTTGTGTTAATTTTTAAACACTGATTTTGTTGGAAGTACCAATAAATATAGCCTTATTGATAATTTGCATTTTTATTCTCGTGCATGATCGTGTAGACAGGGCCCCAGTGCAATGTATTGACCGGGGGCCTATAACGCTCTTAAGATGGCCCTGTATGCAAGCCCAGATAGAAAAAAGACTTCTCGATTAGGACTGTCAAGTAATTAACAGAAGGATCAAGGGTTTACTCCACATATACCATCTCTATACTGCCATTAGGGATGAGCCGAACACCCCCGGGTTCGGTTCGCACCAGAACCTTCGAACCGACCGAAAGTTCGCGCAAATTTTCGAACCCTATACGTTATAATGGACGCGAACGTTCGAAATCAAAAGTGCTAATTACAACGGCCAATATGCATGTTAATGTCATAAAACAGGTTTGGGGACCCGGGTCCTGCCCCAGGGGACATATATCAATGCAAAAAGAACTTTTAAAAACTAACGTTTTTTCGGGAGCAGTCATTTTAATGATGCATAAAGTGAAAAAAAAAAAGTGAAATTTTCCTTTAAATATGGTACCTGGGGGGGTGTCTAAAGTATGCCTGTGAAGTGGCATGTGTTTCCCGTGTTTAGAACTGTCCTTGCACAAAATTACATTTGTAAAGGAAAAAAAGAAGCCATTTAAAACCACTTGCGGCTTTAGGTTTGTTCTTAAGTAGAATCTGAACAGGTACATTATGAAGTGTAGCTCCATCCCAAAAAAATCTATTTTTAAGCTTTTTGGAGAACATAGGGAGGGGTTATCACCCCTGTAACATTTGCTGTCTTTGCACATCTGTTCAGAACATGTCACCTAACTTTCCGTCCCAATGACAAATGTTTTTGGAAAAAGTGGGGTTTTAATTGAAACAAGGATTGGTGATAAAGTATCAGTAGAGAGGAGATACCTTTTTCCCAAATTAAATCTAACAGGATAGAATTTCCCTTCCTAGGGGTAGATTTCCTCTCACTTCCTGTTTTCTCTTTCCATTTGCAAGTAGGAGTCGTTTGTAAGTTGGATGTTTGAAAGTAGGGGCCTGGCGTATATACTCTGCAGAAATTTGCCCTATTAGATGTTGGTGTAGCCACAAGACTGGTGGGCACAGGAATGGGCCCTGCTGTGAGTTAATAGATCAAGATTTGTAATTGCATGCACCTGTTGAACAGGGCAGAAAAATTGGGGGTGGTGGTGGTGGTGGTGGACGGTGTTGCCACAAGACTGTAAGCTCACACAGTTACTCTTGGTGGGCGCAGGAATGGGCCCTGCTGTGAGTTATTAGATCAAGATTTGTAATTGCAAGCACCTGATGAACAGGGCAGAAAAATTGGGCCTTTGGCGGTGGTGGTGGACGGTGTTGCCACAAGACTGTAGGCCCTCATAGTTACTCTTGGTGGGCGCAGGAATGGGCCCTGCTGTGAGTTATTAGATCAAGATTTGTAATTGCAAGCACCTGATGAACAGGGCAGAAAAATTGGGCCTTTGGCGGTGGTGGTGGACGGTGTTGCCACAAGACTGTAAGCTCTCACAGTTACTCTTGGTGGGCGCAAGAATGGGCCCTGCTGTGAGTTATTAGATCAAGATTTGTAATTGCATGCACCTGTTGAACAGGGCAGAAAAATTGGGGGTGGTGGTGGTGGTGGTGGTGGACGGTGTTGCCACAAGACTGTAAGCTCTCACAGTTACTCTTGGTGGGCGCAGGAATGGGCCCTGCTGTGAGTTATTAGATCAAGATTTGTAATTGCAAGCACCTGATGAACAGGGCAGAAAAATTGGGCCTTTGGCGGTGGTGGTGGACGGTGTTGCCACAAGACTGTAGGCCCTCATAGTTACTCTTGGTGGGCGCAGGAATGGGCCCTGCTGTGAACTATTAGATCAAGATTTGTAATTACCCGCCCCTGTTAAACAGGGGCTGAAAAATTGTGCCTTAGGCACTGGTGCTGGTGCCACAACACTGCAGCCCCTCACAGATACTGTACTTGGAGCACAGCAGTCACACGTGTTGTGAAGCATTTTTTTAAAAAATTGTAATTACCCGCCCCTGTTAACCACTTGCCTACTGTGCACTTAAACACCCTTCCTGCCCAGACCAATTTTCAGCTTTCAGCGCTCGCGCACTTTCAGTGACAATTGCGCGGTCATGCAATGCTGTAACCAAATGAATTTTTTATCATTTTGTTCGCACAAATAGAGCTTTAGTTTGGTGGTATTTATTCGCGACTCCGTTTTTTATTTTTTGCGATATAAGCGAAAACATAGCGGAAATTTTTAAAAAAAACAATATTTTCTCCTTTCTTTTTTAAAAGAAATCCAATAAAATCAAATTTTGTCATAAATTTAAGCCAAAATGTATTCTGCTACATGTTTTTTTGTAAAAAAAATTCCGTTAAGTGTATAATAATTGGTTCGCGTGATCACGGACATATGTACGCAAATGATCATGTAAAAGGGGTGTGCAGGTGATCACGGACATATGTGTGCAGATAATCATTGGCACATGTGATTTTAGTGGGACATATGTGAGGGACAGGTGTTTTTATTATTTAGGGACATGTGTGTTTTGGGGACATGTGTGTTTTGGGGACATGTGTGTTTTACTGTGGGGACATGTGTGTTTTACTGTGGGGACATGTGTGTTTTACTGTGGGGACGTGTGTTTTACTATGGGGGACCCTAGACTGGTGATCAGTGAGTAAAAAAACATCTCATACTCACTGATCACCAGCCGGCTGCAGCGATCCGCTCTCCTCTCCTCACCGACGACTTCCGTGTGAGGAGAGGAGGGCCGATTGCCTAGCAATCGGCTGTTTGTTTACATCACATGACAGCCGTGATTCGTCACGGCCGTCATGTGATCAGGAGGGCCAATCACCGTGCCCTCCTGCCGATTCGAGATGCGCCGTGTCCGGGTGACACGGCCGCATCGGGATCGCGCCGCTGCGCGGGCACGCGCGCGCGATCCCTCTACTTCTGAAGGACGTTCCTGAACGTCCTATCAGAAGTAGACGGCTCCACCCGGCCGTATATCTACATTGGCCGGGTGGGAAGTGGTTAAACAGGGGCTAAAAAATTGTGCCTTAGGCACTGGTGCTGGTGCCACAACACTGCAACCCCTCACAGATACTGTACTTGGAGCACAGCAGTCACACGTGTTGCGAAGCATTTTTTAAAAAAATTGTAATTACCCGCCCCTGTTAAACAGGGGCTGAAAAATTTGCCTTAGGCACTGGTGCTGGTGCCACAACACTGCAACCCCTCACAGATACTGTACTTGGAGCACAGCAGTCACACGTGTTGCGAAGCATTTTTTTAAAAAAATTGTAATTACCCGCCCCTGTTAAACAGGGGCTGAAAAATTGTGCCTTAGGCACTGGTGCTGGTGCCACAACACTGCAACCCCTCACAGATACTGTACTTGGAGCACAGCAGTCACACGTGTTGCGAAGCATTTTTTTAAAAAATTGTAAGTACACGCCCCTGTTAAACAGGGGCTGAAAAATTTGCCTTAGGCACTGGTGCTGGTGCCACAACACTGCAACCCCTCACAGATACTGTACTTGGAGCACAGCAGTCACACGTGTTGCGAAGCATTTTTTTATAAAAATTGTATGTACACGCCCCTGTTAAACAGGGGCTGAAAAATTGTGCCTTAGGCACTGGTGTGGTGGCATGGATCATTGAGGAGGAGGAAGAGGATAGTCAGTGAACATAAGAGGACAGTCACTCAGCATCAGCATAGGCAGTCTTGAAGGGATGTGATATTAAAAATTATTCGGTTATATCCGCCTCAGGTGCCTGGTAGCTGGTGGTGATCCAAGACTGATTCATTTTGATGAAGGTCAGTCGATCAACCGAGGCGGTGGACAGGCGCACCCTATGATCGGTGACAAATCCTCCAGCAGCACTGAATGTGCGTTCGGAAAGAACGCTGGAGGCAGGACAGGCCAGTAGCTCAATTGCATACTGTGCAAGCTCTGGCCAGTGATCCATCCTCAGGACCCAGTAAGCCAGAGGATTTTCGGTGGGAAAGGTGTCCAAGTCTGACCTTGCCCCAAGGTATTCCTGCACCATGTATATCAGACGCTGGCGATGGTTGCTGGAACCGATCATACCTTGGGGCTGCGGACTAAAAAATTGTCTGAACGCATCGGTCAGACGTCCACCTTCCCCACCGCTCCTTCTGCTACTGACCGAAGCCTCAGCAACTCGTCGCCCAGGACCAGGAGTTTGTAGCCTCCCAGTTTCTGGGAACGCGTTGCACAGACCTTTCTGCAAGGCCTCCCTGAGATGTCTCATCCTCTGCTCCCTCTGCGACGGCAAGATAAGGTCCGCAACCTTACCCTTGTACCGCGGATCAAGGAGAGTGGCCAGCCAGTAATGGTCCCTCTCCTTGATCCGAAGAACACGAGGATCCTTCCGCAGGCTTTGCAGGATCAGGGAGGCCATGCAGCGTAGGTTAGCTGAGGCATTCGGTCCGGAGTCTTCTGGGTCACTGAGGATGACATGATCGCCAGCCACCTCCTCCCAGCCACGTACAAGTCCACTGGTTTGTTGGGACTGTACATCATCCCTAAAAGACTGCTGCTGCTGATGCTGAGTGCCAGGCTCCACCTCCATGCTCACACAATCCTCCTCCTCCTCCTCCTCCTCCTCATCCTCTTCCTGTGTGATGGGTGGGACAGAAGGAACACTGTCCGGATAAAGGGGGCCTTGAGAGGCAAGGAAGTCCTCCTCTTCCTGCCTCTGTTCTGCCTCAAGTGCCCTGTCCATTATCCCACGCAGCGTATGCTCCAACAGGTGGACAAGAGGGACAGTGTCACTGATGCATGCACTGTCACTGCTCACCATCCTCGTGGCCTCCTCAAATGGTGAGAGGACAGTGCATGCATCCCTGATCATGCTCCACTGACGTGGGGAAAAAAAACCAAGCTCCCCTGACCCTGTCCTGGTGCCATAGTCGCAAAGGTACTCATTGATGGCCCTCTGCTGCGTGTGCAGTCGCTGCATGCTCCACCTGGTGGGCATGTCACATATTAGGCGGTTCTTGGGCAGGTTCAGCTCCTTTTGCAGCTCAGTCAGCCGAGCACTGGCATTATAAGATCGGCGGAAATGCACACAGACTTTCCTGGCCTGCCTCAGGACATCCTGTAAGCCTGGGAACCTGCCCAAGAACCGCTGCACCACCAGGTTGAGGACGTGAGCCATGCAGGGCACATGGGTGAGCTGCCCCTGTCGCAGGGCGGAGAGGAGGTTGGTGCCATTGTCAGAAACGACCATTCCTGGCTTAAGCTGACGTGGCGTCAACCACCTCTCGGCCTGCCCCTGCAGAGCTGCCAGAACCTCTGGCCCAGTGTGGCTCCTGTCCCCCAAACACACCAGCGCAAGCACGGCATGGCATCTTTTTGCCTGCGTACTTGCGTAGCCCCTTGTACGCCTACGGAGCACCGCTGGTTCCAAGGACAGAGCACTGGAGGAAGAAGAAGAGGAGGGGGGTGGAGGAGAGAGGTGTGTCACAACCAGTAGCAGTAGTAGCGTTTTGGAGGCGTGGTGGCGGAACAACCTCCAACACTACTGCACCTTGTCCTGCATCCCTCCCAGCTGCCAATAGAGTGACCCAATGGGCCGTGAAAGAAAGGTACCGTCCCTGTCCATGCCAGCTGGACCATGAGTCAGCGGTAATATGCACCTTACCGCTGACCGCCCTGTCCAGCGAGGCATGGACATTGCCCTCCACATGCCGGTAGAGAGACGGAATCGCCTTCCGTGAGAAAAAGTGGCGTTTGGGAACCTGCCACTGAGGAACCGCACATTGAACAAACTCACGGAAAGGGGCCGAGTCTACCAACTGAAAAGGCAGCAGTTGAAGTGCTAGCAATTTAGCCAAGCTAGCATTCAACCGCTGGGCATGTGGATGGCTGGGAGTGTACTTCTTTCTACGGTCCAGCAGCTGGGGCAGGGAAATTTGCCTGCTGCAATCGGACGTCGGTGTACTGCAAGTACTTGGTTGTGACACACCTAATTCTACACCTTCAGTCCTCTCAGAGCAGCTTTCAGAGAGGACTGAAGGTGTAGTGGGGATGGAGATCCCAGCTGATGAGGAGCAAGGAGAGGTCCGCTTAGTTCTTTGGTGTGGGTCTTTTATGTGTGCCTGCCAACGAGCTGCATGGCAGGTCGACATATGTCTGGTCATGCTTGTGGTGCCCAAGCGGCTGATGTTTTGGCCACGCGAGATACGCTTGAGACAAATATTGCAAATAGCAGTGGTGCGATCTGATGCACTCGTCTCAAAAAAGGCCCACACCAAAGAACTTTTCTGATAACGTGCAGAGGCAGCGCCCTGCACAGGCGGAGCTCTGCGGTATTGTACAGTTGCTGTGCTGGCCTCTACCTGGCCTCCAGGGGGCATCCTGCCTCGTTGGACATGTGACGCCACATCCTCCTCCTCCTCGTCCTCCTCCTCATCCTCTCTCCCTTCAGGCACCCACGTGGAGTCAGTGACCTCATCATCCCCTCCCTCTTCACCACTAGAGCAAACCTGGCAGTAAGCTGCAGCTGGTGGAACAGTACTGCCAGATTCCTCAAGCTGGGTATCATCATCCGAGCCTTCGAATCGTTGGGCATCCTCCTGGAGCATGTACCCAACACTGTGCTCAAAGAGTTCGGGGGACTCCTCAGGAGGACATGGTGGGTCTAGGGAAGGGGTGGCTGATGATGCTCTGCCAGTACCCTGAGCCTGGGTGAGAGAGGATGAGGAGGATGAGGAGGGCTTGGTCATCCATTCTACCAAGCCTTCAGCATGATGCGGCTCCACATGTCCAGCTGCCGAAAACAAAGACGCGCGTGTCCCATGGCCACGTGCTGATGACGATGCACGACCACGTCCACGGCCACGGCCACGGCCACGTCCACTAGAAACAGAGCCTGCCTGCCCTGTGTTCTTGGCTCTGCACGCTCTGCCTCCCCTTGGCGGTCTTCCAGCCATTGTAGTCGGTAGTCCTGTGGGTGCTGCTGAGAAGAATATATAGGAGCTCTGTGTGATGCCACTAACACACTAGAAGTCCTATGGGTGCTTCTGCAAAGAAAATATAGGAGCTCTGTGTGATGCCACTAACACACTAGAAGTCCTATGGGTGCTTCTGCAAAGAAAATATAGGAGCTCTGTGTGATGCCACTAACACACTAGAAGTCCTATGGGTGCTTCTGCAAAGAAAATATAGGAGCTCTGTGTGATGCCACTAACACACTAGAAGTCCTATGGGTGCTTCTGCAAAGAAAATAGAGGAGCTCTGTGTGATGCCACTAACACACTAGAAGTCCTGTGGGTGCTGCTGAAAAAAAATATAGGAGCTCTGTGTGATGCCACTAACAAACTAGAAGTCCTATGGGTGCTTCTGCAAAGAAAATAGAGGAGCTCTGTGTGATGCCACTAACACACTCGAAGTCCTGTGGGTGCTGCTGAGAAGAAAATATAGGAGCTCTGTGTGATGCCACTAACACACTAGAAGTCCTATGGGTGCTTCTGCAAAGAAAATAGAGGAGCTCTGTGTGATGCCACTAACACACTAGAAGTCCTGTGGGTGCTGCTGAGAAGAAAATATAGGAGCTCTGTGTGATGCCACTAACACACTAGAAGTCCTATGGGTGCTTCTGCAAAGAAAATAGAGGAGCTCTGTGTGATGCCACTAACACACTAGAAGTCCTGTGGGTGCTGCTGAGAAGAAAATATAGGAGCTCTGTGTGATGCCACTAACACACTAGAAGTCCTATGGGTGCTTCTGCAAAGAAAATAGAGGAGCTCTGTGTGATGCCACTAACACACTCGAAGTCCTGTGGGTGCTGCTGAGAAGAAAATATAGGAGCTCTGTGTGATGCCACTAACACACTAGAAGTCCTATGGTGCTTCTGCAAAGAAAATAGAGGAGCTCTGTGTGATGCCACTAACACACTAGAAGTCCTGTGGGTGCTGCTGAGAAGAAAATATAGGAGCTCTGTGTGATGCCACTAACACACTAGAAGTCCTATGGGTGCTTCTGCAAAGAAAATAGAGGAGCTCTGTGTGATGCCACTAACACACTAGAAGTCCTGTGGGTGCTGCTGAGAAGAAAATATAGGAGCTCTGTGTGATGCCACTAACACACTAGAAGTCCTATGGGTGCTTCTGCAAAGAAAATAGAGGAGCTCTGTGTGATGCCACTAACACACTAGAAGTCCTGTGGGTGCTTCTGAGAAGAAAATATAGGAGCTCTGTGTGATGCCACTAACACACTAGAAGTCCTATGGGTGCTTCTGCAAAGAAAATATAGGAGCTCTGTGTGATGCCACTAACACACTAGAAGTCCTATAGGTGCTTCTGGGAAGAAAATATAGGTCTGTGTGATGGGACTAACACACTTCAAGTCCTATAGGTGCTTCTGGGAACAAAATATAGGATCTCTGTGTGATGGGACTAACACACTTCAAGTCCTATGGGTGCTTCTGGGAAGAAAATATAGGTCTGTGTGATGGGACTAACACACTTCAAGTCCTATAGGTGCTTCTGGGAACAAAATATATGATCTCTGTGTGATGGGACTAACACACTTCAAGTCCTATAGGTGCTTCTGGGAACAAAAATATATGATCTCTGTGTGATGGGACTAACACACTTCAAGTCCTATAGGTGCTTCTGGGAAGAAAATATAGGTCTGTGTGATGGGACTAACACACTTCAAGTCCTATAGGTGCTTCTGGGAACAAAATATATGATCTCTGTGTGATGGGACTAACACACTTCAAGTCCTATAGGTGCTTCTGGGAAGAAAAATGTAGGTCTGTGTGATGGGACTAACACACCTCAAGTCCTATAGGTGCTTCTGGGAACAAAATATATGATCTCTGTGTGATGGGACTAACACACTTCAAGTCCTATAGGTGCTTCTGGGAAGAAAATATAGGTCTGTGTGATGGGACTAACACACTTCAAGTCCTATAGGTGCTTCTGGGAACAAAATATATGATCTCTGTGTGATGGGACTAACACACTTCAAGTCCTATGGGTGCTTCTGGGAAGAAAATGTAGGTCTGTGTGATGGGACTAACACACTTCAAGTCCTATAGGTGCTTCTGGGAACAAAATATATGATCTCTGTGTGATGGGACTAACACACTTCAAGTCCTATAGGTGCTTCTGGGAACAAAATATATGATCTCTGTGTGATGGGACTAACACACTTCAAGTCCTATAGGTGCTTCTGGGAAGAAAATATAGGTCTGTGTGATGGGACTAACACACTTCAAGTCCTATAGGTGCTTCTGGGAACAAAATATATGATCTCTGTGTGATGGGACTAACACACTTCAAGTCCTATAGGTGCTTCTGGGAACAAAATATATGATCTCTGTGTGATGGGACTAACACACTTCAAGTCCTATAGGTGCTTCTGGGAACAAAATATATGATCTCTGTGTGATGGGACTAACACACTTCAAGTCCTATAGGTGCTTCTGGGAAGAAAATATAGGTCTGTGTGATGGGACTAACACACTTCAAGTCCTATAGGTGCTTCTGGGAACAAAATATATGATCTCTGTGTGATGGGACTAACACACTTCAAGTCCTATAGGTGCTTCTGGGAAGAAAATATATGATCTCTGTGTGATGGGACTAACACACTTCAAGTCCTATAGGTGCTTCTGGGAACAAAATATATGATCTCTGTGTGATGGGACTAACACACTTCAAGTCCTATAGGTGCTTCTGGGAAGAAAATATATAGGTCTGTGTGATGGGACTAACACACTTCAAGTCCTATAGGTGCTTCTGGGAACAAAATATATGATCTCTGTGTGATGGGACTAACACACTTCAAGTCCTATAGGTGCTTCTGGGAACAAAATATATGATCTCTGTGTGATGGGACTAACACACTTCAAGTCCTATAGGTGCTTCTGGGAACAAAATATATGATCTCTGTGTGATGGGACTAACACACTTCAAGTCCTATAGGTGCTTCTGGGAAGAAAATATAGGTCTGTGTGATGGGACTAACACACTTCAAGTCCTATAGGTGCTTCTGGGAACAAAATATATGATCTCTGTGTGATGGGACTAACACACTTCAAGTCCTATAGGTGCTTCTGGGAAGAAAATATAGGTCTGTGTGATGGGACTAACACACTTCAAGTCCTATAGGTGCTTCTGGGAACAAAATATATGATCTCTGTGTGATGGGACTAACACACTTCAAGTCCTATAGGTGCTTCTGGGAAGAAAATATAGGAGCTCTGCCTGCCTGCCACGAACACACTACAAGTCCTATAGGTGCTTCTGGGAACAAAATATAGGAGCTCTGCCTGCCTGCCACGAACACACTACAAGTCCTATAGGTGCTTCTGGGAACAAAATATAGGAGCTCTGCCTGCCTGCCACGAACACACTTCAAGTCCTATAGGTGCTTCTGGGAAGAAAATATAGGAGCTCTGCCTGCCTGCCACAAACACACTACAAGTCCTATAGGTGCTTCTGGGAACAAAATATAGGAGCTCTGCCTGCCTGCCACGAACACACTACAAGTACTATAGGTGCTTCTGGGAACAAAATATAGGAGCTCTGCCTGCCTGCCACGAACACACTACAAGTCCTATAGGTGCTTCTGGGAACAAAATATAGGAGCTCTGCCTGCCTGCCACGAACACACTACAAGCCCCTCTTTCTAAATCAATCTTTGTAAATGAATCTATCTAACTCAATCTCTCTAAGTAAATCTCTCTAACTAACTAAATCCAGCAGAGTGTCACAGAACTATCCTGCTCTATCTACGCCGGAACAGCATGTGACCGGCGCAGACGGCGTGGCGGCCTTTTATAGGGGGGGGCGTGTACTAAAGCCCCTGAGCTGTAATTGGCTACAGGCGTCCTGCCTGTAGCCAATTATGGCTCTTCGAGTTTCCGGCGCTGTGATTGGCCAAGCATGCGGGGTCACAGTGCATGCTTGGCCAATCATCAGCCAGCAATGCACTGCGCCGGCCGCGCCAGCCGCAATGCATTGCGGGGCCGCTCGCATCACACGAACGTGATGCGAGCGGCCAAAATAGTTCTGGGCTCGCCGAGCGAGCGAACACCCGGTGCTCGATGCGAACATGGGTTCGCATCGAGCACCGGGCCCATCCCTAACTGCCATATGCCTTCCTACACACTATATAGTGTACAGCTTTGGAAATCAGTTGTCGTTGTCCACCTGGTGCTGAAACTACAGAATGACACATCCTTTTCTTATGACTTCGGCACACAGTTAGACAGTGATAAAAGCACCTAAGGAATTTCACTTTAAAGGGGTTGTAAACCCTCGCTGTTTTTCACCTTAATGCATTCTATGCATTAAGGTGAAAAACATTTTTTAATGCAGCAGCGCCCCGAGCCCCCCTTATACCTACCTGAGCCCCTAAATTTGCACAACGGGAACGGGCACACCAGCTCCGGGCCGGTGTCTCGTGTCCTGATTGGATAGATTGATAGCAGTGCAGCCATTGGCTCCCGCTGCTTTCAATCAAATCCAATGATGCGGGCGCCGGGGGGGCGGGGCCGAGTCATACATTCGGCGGCTATGGACGCCGCATGATGGACTCGGGAGCGCGCCCGCAAGGTAACCCCCTCGGGAGAGCACTTCTCCTAGAGGGTTATCTGATGTGGGGAGGAGCCGCGAGAGCTGCCGGGGGACCACCGAAGACGAGGTTTGGGCCACTCTGTGCAAAACGAGCTGCACAGTGCAAGTATGGTATGTTTGTTATTAAAAAAAAAAAATAATTAACCCTTACAATCACTTTAATAACTGAACAGGCGCGACTGACTAATATAGCTCATCAGCCATGGACATCATCCATGATAAAATACAGTATGTAGTAGTTGTGTGTAGTTCCCATGTGTATAGTAAACCCATATTTCCACAATATTTCCAGCAGTTATAATACAAATACATTGCAGCAAATTTTAGAGCTCTGGTGGTTTTTTAAGGTCAGAGTTGTTTAACAGGATTAAAATTGCCTGATCTGTTATACCTAATAGCTAACATCTGCATAGCAACAAATGAATAATACAGTACTAGTATGAAAGAAGTGTGAGCACTAAAGGAACTCGCAACCTAACAAATCCATTTTCTTGCCGCTCAAGGCTCTGATGCAATGAGGTGATTTCATGCATGAATTGGTTGCTATGCAACAGATGTAACCTGTAATAGGTTGATTTAGTACTTAGTTGATGAGAAAAGCAGAAAGTGGCTAGAATTATTAACGCAGCTCATCCGTGCTCCTAAAACATAGCTTTCTTTTCAAATTCAATTGACTTAACAGGTATCCAACTATAGTCTGTAAGGTCCTCGTTAAGGCTTAGATTGTGGGACAGGCAGAGCCATTTTACTTAGTAAACCGTATTTTGTTCATTGCCGTTTGTAAATTAGAGAAATCCTTAAAATGTTTGATGCTAGCAGGCGCTGATTTTCTTTTTTTAGTCCACCAGGTTGGGTGTCCTGTGCTCCCCTTTCCCCACTCACTAAAGGGGACTATTTTTAAAACATTTGTTGGACAAATATCATAAGCCTTCATCCAGGCTGCAAGTATTTTCCTATGATTGTCACCTCCATCTAGTGGCCAAAATGTGGTATATTTTCTGATTGAAGTGTTTCAGAAGAATATACCGCACTTTGGCCACTAGATGGAGCTGGCTATTAAAAGAAGTCAAAATGTTAGAGAAAATTTGTGCAGCCTGGATGAATGCTTTTGACATTTGCACAACTAATGTTTATGAATAGACCCCCAGTATGAACACAATCATAATCCAAAATGTGCCTCGAGAGACAAAATAACCACCATACTGATACATTGAAAAACATGTGCGCAAACACTGAAACAGTATTGTATTAATACAACCAGAAACGTGTCTGCAGAGACACTTATAGTCTACTTTAAATATGTGTGAAGTTATTCTTTACAGCCATTCATCAGTGTAACCCACAGAACTAAACACTTCCCTTTAATCTACCTCTTACCTCCGATGTCAAACTCCCTTTGGCGGTATGGGGTGCTACCTTAGTGGTACAATGAAGAGGTAATTTCAGCAGGAGTGAGGAGCACCTGGTGCCAGGAGTAATGTCACACTTGGCTAGAGAATCACGTAGGCTCGATTTGTACATTACTCCGGACACCAGGCGTTCCTCCCTTCCCTTCAACTACTTGTCCAGAGGCTGTCTGCCTTTTACCAGTCCCAGTAGCTCATTAACACAATCAGACTCCAGTCCAGGGGTCTTCTTCCTGTTTATTGTAGAGCAAAATGCAGGGAGGATTCAGGGTGCAGGATACCCTAGACAGCTTCCAGAAAATCTGAGCAGTAACATTAACAGCAGCCACAAATTAGTCATGAAAACTTGGGGACATACAAATTAACATGTGACTAAGAGAGCAGTTACAGTAGCTTTATAGCTTCATATAGCGAACATATTACAGCGCACACATTCAAGAATGACGTTTCCTGCAGGGCTAGTTAAAAACATCTGAACATATTCAAAAAATACGGGGGTTTGGTCACACTATATGGTTATATAGTGCTAAGCCCACTTACTGCGACAAAGTACCCCGAATTAGTGGGTCCTACCCTAGTAATAGAATGAAAATCCTGTGTCTCAACCATGGGAGCCAAACTCCTCTATGTGGGAGAACTGAAAGGATTCCTCCTATACACTGGTGGCCACTAAATAAGAGGTAATGAAGAGGGGGAGGGGTGCTCTAACCCAAAAAAACCTGGTCAGGGTTTATTACAACATACAAAAACATATTTGGGAAGCACTCACCAATGCGTTTAAATTCAAGATGGTGCTGCCATAAGACCAACAAACAATAGCGAACATATTACAGCGCACACATTCAAGAATGACGTTTCCTGCAGGGCTAATAATTTTATCAGTAGGCCATGATGTGCATAAAACAAAGGCCAGTACCCCTGGGGGATGCTTAAAGTGAAGATAGACACTTATGAGAAATGTATGCATGTAATAAAGTAAATGTTTATTCAAAATATACAAAGTGAACAAGGGAATGCTCAGTAAGGCATAGTATGTTTAGCACAAAATAGAATCAATTGATACAGTTTATAGCATGTCAGAGGAGCAAAACATACAAAGCATTATGACAAGGATATAAACTTGCTTGGTACATATGGTAAGGAAGATGCCAACATGTTTCGGACTTTGGTCCTTTATCAAGGCAACTGGGTATCCTTTAAGTTCTCATCTAAATATATGAGGGATCATAAAGTTAATCTCAGTATGGTATAACATATTTGTACTGTCAACATATACATTGCTGGTGTGATTAGTATCATAGGTAGATAGTCGGTAAGGTACTCACATGTCCTGCCAATGCTCAATTGTATGCCATATGGGGGAGCCACTGAGCGTGGTGTCCAGGGTATCAAAAGTATGTGAGGTAAAAACAAAGTGTGCTTAGCCACTTGGATATGAAGAGCCTGCTGAAAGCCCTCTCAGAATACAAGGTCCAAGATACAGGGATAGGGCGGGGAGCCCAAGTCCTGTATTGGGCACAGTGGGCCAGCCAGTGTATCACTGTAGAACAAAGTAAAAAAAGAGAGTAGTAAGAGAAGGGTATCTAAAGTAAAAATGTATGGCTGAATAGGGTAGGCCATGTATTTACCTGAGTATGAAACATAGGCAGCAGATAAGAGGTCATCTCTGGTCAGTCAGCAGCATGTACTGAGGCCAGAGTGTGAGGAGGTTATAAAGGGTCAGGTAATGGGCAACAGCTGAGGGGAGGTGTGTTTTATCAGCTGGAGACATTGCGCTGGTTGGCTAGTGTGTCTATAGGAGGCGGGCGCCAGGAGGCGCTGAGATCAACCTCCTAGTGTGGACCTCTGACGGGGCGGCGCCGGGCGCGGCCGCGTCATCACGGCGCGGCCACGTCCGGCGTCGTGACGTCACCGACGCGGGAAAGACAGACGCCGGCCTCTCGATGCGCTCCACGGTGGCGCGCAAACAGGAAGCGGACCAGGGATCTGGTCAAGATGGAAGGCGGTAAGGTGACGCATGCGCAGTGAAGCAGACGCGCATGCCCACCGGGTCTTACCCGCGCCGGGTATTACATGGAGGGGGGGAGGCAGGCTATGTATAAGGATGTAAGTCCATATGGAGCAAATGATACCAAGTGGGCAGCGGGAGACATGCGAGTGGCCAATACAGCACAAAGGAAATATTGCATATAACAACATTGAAATATATATGGCTTATAGGTGTTGGATTAAAGGGAAAGGCATGTAATGTTGCATACATAGTATATAGTACATAGACATATAATTTTACAAACTGTATAATGCATATGATACAGATAATACAGGTCACAGAGTTAGGTGTGGGTGCTTAGGCGTGGGGGGCCAGGTTAGAGGTCTAATTCACAGACTCCAGTCTCAAAGCCCTCAAGATAGGGTTTGAAGTTGAAGGCTTCATTGAGGCCGGGGGGTAGGGTGGCATTAAGATGGAAAATCCATCGAAGTTCGCTCTGGAGGAGCGCTTTGTTGTAGTCACCCCCTCGATTGGGAGGTGGGATGTGGTCCAAAGCTCTGAACGAGATTTTGGGGGTAATGTCAGGGTGAACTATAGAGGTATGTCGTCCCAATGGTAGATCGGGATCTCTCTGATTTATACTGGTGACGTGACCATAAATTCGTTTCCAAAATGGTAGTTTGGTCTTGCCCACGTAAAAGCACCCACATTCACACTCCAAAAGGTAAACAATGCCAATGGAACGGCAATTCACATAGTGTTTAGGGAAAAGGCGTTGACCATTGGGTAAAACATTGTGTAAGTTGGATTTTGGTAAATACTTGCAATAATTGCAATTGCCACATGGGAAGGTGCCCTTAAGTTGTCTCTGGGATTTATTACTACTTTTGTATTCACTAGTGATAAGTTTATCACGGAGGGACGGAGCACGTCGATAGGTGATCAAAGGTTTAGGCGGAACAAAGGGGGAAAGTGCCCTATCTGTGGAGATGATGTGCCAATGTTTGGAGAGTATTTGAGTAATTTCATTGTGTTGTTGGCAATAATTTGTTATGATTCTTAGAGGTGGTTGTGTGGAGGGCCCACTGGGTTTAGGGATAAGTAAGGCAGAGCGTTGTTTGGATTTCGCTTTTTTGTATGCGTTTTTTAAAACGCTATTTTTATATCCACGTGCGCGAAGTCTGTCCCTCAATACGGAGGCCTCGTGTTCAAAGGAGGTATCCGTGGAGCAGTTACGTCGGGCGCGTAGATATTGGGCAAAGGGAATGGATTTGAGTAGGGGTTGGGGGTGAAAGCTGGAAGCCGCAAGGATGGTGTTACCTGCAGTCGGTTTACGAAAGAGTTGGCTTTGTAGTTGGCCATGTGTGTCCTTGCTAAGGGTAAGGTCAAGGAAAGAGATGGAACTAAAGCTGTATGTCATTGTGAATTTGAGATTGAGAGAATTCGAAGTATTGAGGTATACAAGAAAATGTTGTAGAGTATCAATGGGGCCCTGCCATAGAATCAGAATGTCATCTATGTAGCGACGAAAAGACGCTATATGTTTGGTAAAGGTGCTGGCAGCATCAGTACTGAAAAGGTCTCGTTCCCACTCCCCCAGGTACAGATTGGCGTACGCCGGTGCGCAACAAGTGCCCATGGCGACGCCCTGTACCTGGAGGTAGTGGGAACCATTGAAAGAGAAAAAGTTATGAGTTAGAATAAATTTGAGTGCTCTAATGATAAATAGAGATAGCTCTTGAGAATAAAGATTGGCATTGGACAAAGTATGTTGAATAGCTATAAGCCCTAAAGAGTGGGGAATGGAGCTGTAAAGGGCCTCAACGTCGATGGCGACCCGGACAGTGTCGGCATCGACGTGGAGGTCCGAGAGGTCCTGAAGTAAGTGTGTGGTATCACGTATGTATGAAGGTAATGCCTGTACTAAAGGCTGGAGTAGTTTGTCTATATAACGACTTAAGTTGTCAGTGAGGCATCCCCGTCCTGAGACGATGGGTCTGCCTGGTGGTCTGGGAAGGTTTTTATGTACCTTGGGTAAGGCATAAAAGGTTGCTTCTCTCGGAAATTTGGTCCTGACATAGTCTGCAGTAGGTTTGTCAATAATATGTTGTCTAAAAGCATCATCAACAAGAGTGTAAAGCTCCTGTTGGAACGACCTGATTGATGTACTGGGAATTATGGCATACCATTCACGATTACGTAGTATGTTTAGACACATTTCAAGGTAGTCTGATTTGTTCAGGACGACAATATTTCCACCCTTGTCCGCCGGTTTGATCACTATCGAGGGGTTAGTTTTTAAATTTTGTAAAGCTAGATGTTGATTGTATGTAAAGTTTTTTTGTTTGGGATGGGTAGGGGAAGTTTTCAAGTGTCGAATTTCGTTGGTCACTGACTGTAAGAATAGTGCAGCACGTGGGTTGGTGCTAGGTGAAGGAAAAAAACTTGATTTTTTCTTAAGCGAAATATGGTGTAGGGGATGTGAGTTATGAGGAGGAATGTCATCCTCAAAGTTGTTGAGGAAATTTTCAAGATCAATAGTGTCAATCAAATCTGGTGGATTGTTCTCCTCCAGAAGTTCAATGAGCTGCTGGAGAGCAGTGGTTTCAGTGGCAGTGTGCAAAGCATTGTCAGGGAAAGGGTTGGGAGTGTACATGCTGTGCAAAAGTAGCTTACGGATAAAGAGATGTACATCTTTAATAGCTGTAAATTTGTCAAGCTGTGAAATTGGACAAAAAGTGAGTCCTTTTTCAAGAACTGAAATTTCATGGCAAGTGAGTATGTGAGAGGAGAGGTTAATAATGTTGTTGGAGGAAATTTTTAGCGTGTTGGTCGTTTGGATTTTGGATTTAAGGACGTTTGTTGTTGATGTGTGTGCAGTGAGGTTCGCATTTTGTCTAAAAAATCTGCATGCTGAGATGCAGATGGGAGTGAGTGCGATCTGTGTGTCTTGGCGTTAGAGGGGGCTACCGGCGAGTCCCCAAGGGGGGAGGCGCCGGGGGTCCCCTCCACGTCAGACACATCGTCACTCGAAAAATTTGGTGTGCGTCCACGTTTGGGCTTGCGTAAGCCCAAAGGGAGATTAGGTTTTTGAGGTAAGTGAGTAGAGGTGTGAGTCTTGTCAGTGGTAGAACGAGAGTTGGATGCCCTAGGACCAGGGCGTGTAGAAGTATCGGAGCGATTTGTGCGGTTAGTGTCGCTCCATTTGTATGCATGTTCCTCATGGAATGCTTTCTTGTCGCGAAAGAATTTTTTATCCTTTTGCGCAAGAATCTCATGATTGAATTTGTCAAAACGAGTTTTTAACTGTTCATCAAGTGAAATATAAAGAGGGTGTGTCTGAAATTGCTCGAGCTGTGTGTTAATCAGTTCGAGTTTAGTATCTAAAGCAGCCATTTGGGACTCATATTCAGTGATTAATAGTTTCATAAGTTCATTAGAACAGTTTTTCAGGACATTTTCCCAAGAGGCTTTAAAATCTGGGCGAATGTCCTGGAAAGTAGGAAATATTTGTACCCGGAGGCCAAAGGGGTTGATACCATGGGCAATATATTCTTTAAAAGATTTGATGTGCCAAAAAAGAGAGGCTTTCTTTTGAACGGTGTGTGTGAGGTTTAGAAAAGTATACTTGAGTTGTGACTGAACGTACTCATTGGACTCAAAGTGATGCATGGTATTGGACATGCGTGTGTCCCATTCATCTCCAAGATATAAAGCCATAATTAAAACGGAGTATAAGATGTATAATAAGGTTAGCAATGATAGATGACTGTACAGATATATGATGTGCAAAAAAGAGGTAAATGTTTGTTTTGAACAATGTTTTGTGTGGAACAGGAAGTACCTGATGTGTAGGATACAGAATAGATAAAGTGTCAGGTAAAGTGTCACCTAGACTTGCCCGGTTGGGGATTTGGATGGGGTAACCATCAATATATGAAAGAAAAAGATTTGATTGGGCAGGTAGGTGGGACAACAGTTTGGTCTATCGCATCACTTAGAAAATGTAATAAATAAATATTTTATTCAAAATATACAAAATGGCCATGATGTGCATAAAACAAAGGCATGTCAATCAGAAGCAAACATACAAAGCATTATGCCTTTAGACAAAAAAACTTGCTTGGTACATAAGGTAAAAGAGCCAACATGTTTCGGACTTTGGTCCAAACAAGGCAACAGGGTATGCCTTACGAGGATTCTCCTAAATATATCCAGTAGGGCCTCAGTATAGTATAACCACTGTTCACATATATACTTGTGATATACACACTGTACTTCAAGACCTCTCGGACCTCCACGTCGATACCGACACTGTCTTGGTCGCCATCGACGTTGAGGCCCTCTACAGTAACAAATTATTCCAATGCCAGTTACAACATCTCTTTTATTACTAAAGCAAACCCATAATTTTTTTCTTACAATGGTTCCCACTACCTCCAGGTACAGGGCTCGCCAGCACTTGTTGCGCACCGGCGTACGCCAATCTGTACCTGGGGGAGTGGGAACGAGACCACAGTACTGATGCTGCCTGCACCTTTACCAAACATATAACGTCTTTTCGTCGCTACCTACAAAAAACGCATGAAACAAAAAAGCGAAATCCAAAAACAACTGCAGGTAACACCATCCTGGCGGCTTCCAGCTTTATCCCTAAACCCAGTGTGCCCGACGAAACTGCTCCACGGATACCTCCTTTGAACACGAGGCCTCCGTATTGAGGGACAGACTTCGCGCACGTGGATACAAAAAATTTCAAAAATTCCAAAAAAGCCAAACAAACAACAACACCCCAAACCCAGTGGGCCCTCCACACAACCACCCCTAAGAATCATAACAAACTATTGCCAACAACACAATGAAATTACTCAAATACTCTCAAAACATTGGCACATCATCTCCACAGATAGGGCACTTTCCCCCTTTGTTCCGCCTAAACCTTTGATCACCTATCGACGTGCTCCGTCCCTTCGTGACAAACTTATCACTAGTGAATACAAAAGTAGTAACAAATCCCAGAGACAACTTAAGGGCACCTTCCCATGTGGCAATTGCAATTATTGCAAGTACTTACCAAAATCCAACTTACACAATGTTCTACCCAATGGTCAACGCCTTTTCCCTAAACACTATGTGAATTGCCGTTCCATTGGCATTGTTTATCTTTTGGAGTGTGAATGTGGGTGCTTTTACGTGGGCAAGACCAAACTACCATTTTGGAAACGAATTTATGGTCACGTCACCAGTATAAATCAGAGAGATCCCGATCTACCATTGGGACGACATACCTCTATAGTTCACCCTGACATTACCCCCAAAATCTCATTTAGAGCTTTGGACCACATCCCACCTCCCAATCGAGGGGGTGATTATAACAAAGCGCTCCTCCAGAGCGAACTTCGATGGATTTTCCATCTTAATGCCACCCTACCCCCCGGCCTCAATGAAGCCTTCAACTTTAAACCCTATCTTGAGGGCTTCGAGACTGGAGTCTGTGAATTAGACCTCTAACCTGGCCCCCCACGCCTAAGCACCCACACCTAACTCTGTGACCTGTATTATCTGTATCATATGCATTATACAGTTTGTAAAATTATATGTCTATGTACTATATACTATGTATGCAACATTACATGCCTTTCCCTTTAATCCAACACCTATAAGCCATATATATTTCAATGTTGTTATATGCAATATTTCCTTTGTGCTGTATTGGCCACTCGCATGTCTCCCGCTGCCCACTTGGTATCATTTGCTCCATATGGACTTACATCCTTATACATAGCCTGCCTCCCCCCCTCCATGTAATACCCGGCGCGGGTAAGACCCGGTGGGCATGCGCGTCTGCTTCACTGCGCATGCGTCACCTTACCGCCTTCCATCTAGACCAGATCCCTGGTCCGCTTCCTGTTTGCGCGCCACCGTGGAGCGCATCGAGAGGCCGGCGTCTGTCTTTCCCGCGTCGGTGACGTCACGACGCCGGACGTGGCCGCGCCGTGATGACGCGGCCGCGCCCGGCGCCGCCCCGTCAGAGGTCCACACTAGGAGGTTGATCTCAGCGCCTCCTGGCGCCCGCCTCCTATAGACACACTAAGCCAACCAGCGCAATGTCTCCAGCTGATGATACACACCTCCCCTCAGCTGTTGCCCATTACCTGACCCTTTATAGACTCCTCACACTCTGGCCTCAGTACATGCTGCTGACTGACCAGAGATGACCTCTTATCTGCTGCCTATGTTTCATACTCAGGTAAATACATGGCCTACCCTATTCAGCCATACATTTTTACTTTAGATACCCTTCTCTTACTACTCTCTTTTTTTACTTTGTTCTACAGTGATACACTGGCTGGCCCACTGTGCCCAATACAGGACTTGGGCTCCCCGCCCTATCCCTGTACCTTGGACCTTGTATTCTGAGAGGGCTTTCAGCAGGCTCTTCATATCCAAGTGGCTAAGCACACTTTGTTTTTACCTCACATACTTTTGATACCCTGGACACCACGCTCAGTGGCTCCCCCATATGGCATACAATTGAGCATTGGCAGGACATGTGAGTATCCCACTGACTATCTACCTATGATATCAACTACACTTAGCAAGATATATGTTGACAGTACAAATATGTTACACTATATTGAGATTAACTCTATGATCCCTCATATATTTAGATGAGAATTTAAAGGATACCCAGTTGCCTTGAAAAAGGACCAAAGTCCGAAACATGTTGGCATCTTCCTTACCATATGTACCAAGCAAGTTTATATCCTTGTCATAATGCTTTGTATGTTTTGCTCCTCTGACATGCTATAAACTGTATCAATTGATTCTATTTTGTGCTAAACATACTATGCCTTACTGAGCATTCCCTTGTTCACCTTGTATATTTTGAATAAATATTTACTTTATCACATGCATACATTTCTCATAAGTGTCTATCTTCACTTTAAGCATCCCTCAGGGGTACTGGCCTTTGTATTATGCACATCATGGCCTACTGATAAAATTATTATACATTTTCGGGATGCGATAGACCAAACTGTTGTCCCACCTACCTGCCCAATCAAATCTTTTTCTTTCATATATTGATGGTTACCCCATCCAAATCCCCAACCGGGCAAGTCTAGGTGACACTTTACCTGACACTTTATCTATTCTGTATCCTACACATCAGGTACTTCCTGTTCCACACAAAACATTGTTCAAAACAAACATTTACCTCTTTTTTGCACATCATATATCTGTACAGTCATCTATCATTGCTAACCTTATTATACATCTTATACTCCGTTTTAATTATGGCTTTATATCTTGGAGATGAATGGGACACACGCATGTCCAATACCATGCATCACTTTGAGTCCAATGAGTACGTTCAGTCACAACTCAAGTATACTTTTCTAAACCTCACACACACCGTCCAAAAGAAAGCTTCTCTTTTTTGGCACATCAAATCTTTTAAAGAATATATTGCCCATGGTATCAACCCCTTTGGCCTCCGGGTACAAATATTTCCTACTTTCCAGGACATTCACCCAGATTTCAAAGCCTCTTGGGAAAATGTCCTAAAAAACTGTTCTAATGAACTTATGAAACTACTAATCACTGAATATGAGTCTCAAATGGCCGCATTAGATACTAAACTCGAACTGATTAACACACAGCTCGAGCAATTTCAGACACACCCTTTATACATCTCACTAGATGAACAGTTAAAAACTCGTTTTGATAAATTTAATCATGAGATTCTTGCGCAAAAGGATAAAAAATTCTTTCGCGACAAGAAAGCTTTCCATGAAGAACGTGCATACAAATGGAGCGATACTAATCGCACAAATCGCTCCGATACTTCTACACGCCCTGGTCCTAGGGCATCCAACTCTCGTTCTACCACTGACAAGACTCACACCTCTACTCACTTACCTCACAAACCTAATCTCCCTTTGGGCTTACGCAAGCCCAAACGTGGACGCACACCAAATTTTTCGAGTGACGATGTGTCTGACGTGGAGGGGACCCCCGGCGCCTCCCCCCTCGGGGACTCGCCGGCTGCCCCCTCTAAGGCCAAGACACACAGATCGCACTCACTCCCATCTGCATCACAGCATGCAGATTTTTTAGACAAAATGCGAACTTCACTGCACACACATCAACAACAAACGTCCTTAAATCCAAAATCCAAACGACCAACACGCTAGAAATTTCTTCCAACAACATTATTAACCTCTCCTCTCACATACTCACTTGCCATGAAATTTCAGTTCTTGAAAAAGGACTCACTTTTTGTCCAATTTCACAGCTTGACAAATTTACAGCTATTAAAGATGTACATCTCTTTATCCGTAAGCTACTTTTGCACAGCATGTACACTCCCAATCCCTTTTCTGACAATGCTTTGCACACTGCCACTGAAACCACTGCTCTCCAGCAGCTCATTGAACTTCTGGAGGAGAACAATCCACCAGACTTGATTGACACTATTGATCTTGAAAATTTCCTCAACAACTTTGAGGATGACATTCCTCCTCATAACTCACATCCCCTACACCATATTTCGCTTAAGAAAAAATCAAGTTTTTTTCCTTCACCTAGCACCAACCCACGTGCTGCACTATTCTTACAGTCAGTGACCAACGAAATTCGACACTTGAAAACTTCCCCTACCCATCCCAAACAAAAAAACTTTACATATAATCAACATCTAGCCCTACAAAATTTAAAAACTAACCCCTCGATAGTGATCAAACCGGCGGACAAGGGTGGAAATATTGTCGTCCTGAACAAATCAGACTACCTTGAAATGTGTCTAAACATACTACGTAATCGTGAATGGTATGCCATAATTCCCAGTACATCAATCAGGTCGTTCCAACAGGAGCTTTACACTCTTGTTGATGATGCTTTTAGACAACATATTATTGATAAACCTACTGCAGACTATGTTAGGACCAAATTTCCGAGAGAAGCAACCTTTTATGCCTTACCCAAGGTACATAAAAACCTTCCCAGACCACCAGGCAGACCCATCGTCTCAGGACGAGGATGCCTCACTGACAACCTAAGTCGTTATATAGACAAACTACTCCAGCCTTTAGTACAGGCATTACCTTCATATATACGTGATACCACACACTTACTTCAAGACCTCTCGGACCTCCACGTCGATGCCGACACTGTCCTGGTCGCCTTTGACGTCGAGGCCCTTTACAGTTCTATTCCCCACTCTTTAGGGCTTATAGCTATTCAACATACTTTGTCCAATGCCAATCTTTATTCTCAAGAGCTTTCCCTATTTATCATTAGAGCACTCAAATTTATTCTAACTCATAACTTTTTTTCCTTCAATGGTTCCCACTACCTCCAGGTACAGGGCGTCGCCATGGGCACTTGTTGCGCACCGGCGTACGCCAATCTGTACCTGGGGGAGTGGGAACGAGACCTATTTAGTACTGATGCTGCCAGCACCTTTACCAAACATATAGCGTCTTTTCGTCGCTATATAGATGACATTCTGATTCTATGGCAGGGCCCCATCGATACCTTACAACTTTTTCTTGTATACCTCAATACTTCGAATTCTCTCAATCTCAAATTTACAATGACATATAGTTATAGTTCTATTTCTTTTCTTGACCTTACCCTCAGCAAGGACACACATGGCCATCTACAAAGCCAACTCTTTCGTAAACCGACTGCAGGTAACACCATCCTGGCGGCTTCCAGCTTTCACCCCCAACCCCTACTCAAATCCATTCCTTTTGCCCAATACTTACGTGCCCGACGAAACTGCTCCACGGATACCTCCTTTGAACACGAGGCCTCCGTATTGAGGGACAGACTTCGCGCACGTGGATACAAGAACAGCATTCTAAAAAATGCATATAAAAAAGCGAAATCCAAACAACGCTCTGCCTTACTTATCCCTAAACCCAGTGGGCCCTCCACACAACCACCCCTAAGAATCATAACAAACTATTGCCAACAACACAATGAAATTACTCAAATACTCTCCAAACATTGGCACATCATCTCCACAGATAGGGCACTTTCCCCCTTTGTTCCGCCTAAACCTTTGATCACTTATCGACGTGCTCCGTCACTCCGTGATAAACTTATCACAAGTGAATACAAAAGTAGTAACAAATCCCAGAGACAACTGAAGGGCACCTTCCCATGTGGCAATTGCAATTATTGCAAGTATTTAACAAAATCCAACTTACACAATGTTCTACCCAATGGTCAACGCCTTTTCCCTAAACAATATGTGAATTGTCGTTCTATTGGCATTGTTTATCTTTTGGAGTGTGAATGTGGGTGCTTCTACGTGGGCAAGACCAAACTACCATTTTGGAAACGAATTTATGGTCACGTCACCAGTATAAATCAGAGAGATCCCGATCTACCATTGGGACGACATACCTCTATAGTTCACCCTGACATTACCCCCAAAATCTCATTTAGAGCTTTGGACCACATCCCACCTCCAAATCGAGGGGGTGATTACAATAAAGCGCTCCTCCAGAGCGAACTTCGATGGATTTTCCATCTTAATGCCACCCTACCCCCCGGCCTCAATGAAGCCTTCAACTTCAAAACCTATCTTGAGGGCTTTGAGACTGGAGTCTGTGAATTAGACCTCTAACCTGGCCCCCCACGCCTAAGCACCCACACCTAACTCTGTGACCTGTATTATCTGTATCATATGCATTATATACTATGTATGTATAATTACATGCTCATGCCTTATATACTATGTATGCAACATTACATGCCTTTCCCTTTAATCCAACACCTATAAGCCATACAAATCATAATGTTGTTATATGCAATATTTCCTTTGTGCTGTATTGGCCACTCGCATGTCTCCCGCTGCCCACTTGGTATCATTTGCTCCATATGGACTTACATCCTTATACATAGCCTGCCTCCCCCCCTCCATGTAATACCCGGCGCGGGTAAGACCTAGTGGGCATGCGCGTTTGTTCCTTTGCGCATGCGCCACCTTACCGCCTTCCATCTAGACCAGATCCCTGGTCCGCTTCCTGTTTGCGCGCCACCGTGGAGCGCATCGAGAGGCCGGCGTCTGTCTTTCCCGCGTCGGTGACGTCACGACGCCGGACGCGGCCGCGCCGTGATGACGCGGCCGCGCCCGGCACCGCCCCGTCAGAGGTTCACACTGGGAGGCTGATCCTAGCGCCTCCTGGCGCCCGCCTCCCAAAGACACATTAGCCAACCAGTGCAATGTCTCAGGATGATGATACACACCTCTCCTCAGCTGTTGTTCATTACCTGACCCTTTATAGACTCCTCACACTCTGGCCTCAGTACATGCTGCTGACTGACCAGAGATGACCTCTTATCTGCTGCCTATGTTTCATACTCAGGTAAATACATGGCCTATCCTTTTTAGCCATATACTGCAACTCTAAATACCCCCCGCTCATTACTCTCTTTTTTTACTCTGCTTTACAGTGATACACTGGCTGGCCCACTGTGCCCAATACAGGACTTGGGCTCCCCGCCCTATCCCTGTACCTTGGACCTTGTATTCTGAGAGGGCTTTCAGCAGGCTCTTCATATCCAAGTGGCTAAGCACACTTTGTTTTTACCTCACATACTTTTGATACCCTGGACACCACGCTCAGTGGCTCCCCCATATGGCATACAATTGAGCATTGGCAGGACATGTGAGTATCCCACTGACTATCTACCTATGATACTAATCACACCAGCAATGTATATGTTGACAGTACAAATATGTTACACTATATTGAGATTAACTCTATGATCCCTCATATATTTAGATGAGAATTTAGAGGATACCCAGTTGCCTTGAAAAAGGACCAAAGTCCGAAACATGTTGGCATCTTCCTTACCATATGTACCAAGCAAGTTTATATCCTTGTCATAATGCTTTGTATGTTTTGCTCCTCTGACATGCTATAAACTGTATCAATTGATTCCATTTTTTTGTAAACATACCATGCCTTACTGAGCATTCCCTTGTTCACCTTGTATATTTTGAATAAATATTTACTTTATTACATGCATACATTTCTCTAAGTGTCTATCTTCACTTTAAGCATCCCTCAGGGGTACTGGCCTTTGTATTATGCACATCATGGCCTACTGTTAAAAATATTATTTTTTATATCTATCTGGGATGCGATAGACCAATTGTTGGTCTTATGGCATCACCATCTTGAATTTAAACATTGGTGAGTGCTTCCCAAATATGTTTTTGTATGTTATAGCTTCATATGACTTCTGACCCTCAATCAGAAAGTTCCACGATACCTGGAGCTGTAGGCGATAGGTCCTTCTTGCAATGTTCAGGCAGCAACTTCTGCCAAGCTCTACTGCAACACTCTTTAGTAAAGGAATCAAAGGATTCCTTCTTCAACCCAGCTTTGAGAGGTATCCCCTACTCAGGCCTCCAACCCATACCACATGCTGGGGCCTAACACAGCAGCTTTCTTAATACACAGGCCACCTCCTGGGGGAAACCCCAGGTGAGAGTGAGAGCCTGATCAGCTTCTCCCAAATATTTATCCTCCCTCCAACCACACCTTCTGACTGAGTTAGCCCCTCAGGAGTTGGCTGGGTTGGATAAATAAACAACAGCCAGGAGTAATCACCCACCAGGTTTAGGGAATGTAACAGAGGTGAGAAATATTGGATTTTTCTTTTGTTTTTGTTTTATGAAATTGATAATCTCTAGTCCAGATGCAGATTGTAAGGAAGTCAACTTATCTGTCCCCACAGGGGGTAGGACATGAGGCTTTTCTCATTAAGAAGCACATTCAATTATTGTTTCCTGCTTGAGGATTTAGCCAGACACCTCGACACCGGGGTGTGTGTGGCTGAATTCAAAGTACCAGAGATAACAATGAAGGGGAGAATTGTTTTTGTTGTGAGCTTTTACCCAGTGACACAGGGGATCTGTCTGCCTGTTTCACTAGAAGGAGACTAGAAAATACATGGAACTGCTGAGAATACCTTTGCTTTCTGCACTGTTGGGACTTGTTGTTCTGTGTGGAATTCTGGAAACTGGCATTTTTACTCTATTCTCTGCTCACCCTTCAACTACTGTCTGTGTGGCCCTGAAGCTGAGGCCAGGAAACACAGCCCTTTGAAGAAGACCACCAATGGCTTTGGGAAGGACCTCTGCCATCTGGATCTTTTTTTCCTGGTCACTCTGCCTGGGCTTTCTCTGCTGAGGCCAATGTTGGCCGGTGAGTCCCTGAATTGCTGCCCTGTGCCCCTAAACTTTGCTGTACTGGATTGTGGCCTGTGAATCTGGACTAAGTACCTGCTGTACTAAATTGCTACCCTGTGCCCCTGGACTTTGCTGTACCAGTATGTGGCCTGCTACTCACTGTCCCCGGATTGTGCCCTGTGATTCTGGACTAAGTTTATGCTGTACTAGATTGCTGCCCTGTGCCCCTGGACTATCCATTGATGTAACCTATTGCCACCCTGTTATAATTTTGCATGTCCCTAACGGTGTTGGAATTATTGCCTTGTGGCCTTCCCTTATCTGACTCTTTTTTAATCCCCCAAAATAAAGAACCCCTTGTTCAGGGGCCCTAAAATCCACCTTGTTCTCTGTGTGTGTTCTGTTACACCCACACCTTCATCACAGGGAGAATTGGCAGAATCCTGACAAACAGATTTTAGCTCAGCCATAGTACACTACATTTAGCCAACCCAGGTGAAGAGGCACTACAGTTACACCAAATGGGCACTGTTAAGGACAATAAAAGTGATGTTATTTTTTAGGACAGAGATAGAGGGAACCTTATGAAACAAACCATCTATTCTGCAGAATTGGCCTATAGAATTAGGGCAGGATTTATACTTTTTTCCTCCAGTTGGCTGTTTCCCTCTCCTTACCCTCTCCTTTATGGTTGCCACTGCACAATTAAGAGCACAGTAGGTATCGGTATAGAACACACAAAACAGTGCACAAAGGTCTGAATAATATGATGTACAGCACATAGCACAGAATGCATTGGTAGATTATATATGAATAAATGCAGTGTCCAGAGTATGTAATATACTTCACAGTATACATGCAGGTTGCCCACTGTGTGTTAACTAGCCAGCTTCGGCTATCCAAGTCTGGGAAAGGGAATTTATGTTTTACCACCTTCTCTGGGCAAGTTTGTGGGATTTTTGGGGACTGCCCTCCCATCCTGTGTATTATAAAAGAGAGAGGTCCGGGTCCCTAGCACATGGGAACTATCTAAGAAGAGGTGGCTGGGATTATAGCCGCTGGCAATAATCAAAAGAAGAATCTGACATGCTAGTTGTTCCCAAGTTGGTTCAAATCTTGGCTTAAGCCCACACATATAGCTGGGAGATCAAACACCCTTTTTTGGCTCTCGCTTCCTCCTCCAAGCAAGGATTCCTGAAGGAAAAGACCAAACCTCTCTGCAGCTCTCCAGGCAAATCTGGGGAGGTAAAGTACCCTTTAGGAGGTTTCTCCAAAAATTATCCTTTTCCCTAGCCCACATGACTGACTTAAATGCCTCACTGATTGGTCAGGGCAGAATAAACTACTATGGTACACCTACTGGAGAACACTTAACAGTAGCAGGCAGAAGTAAACAATGGGGACTAGCAGTCTTCTCAGTCAGAAACATTACTGCACTACTGGCAATCAGAAATAAGAGGCCATTAGTTTTCCATCTCACAGCAGCAGCAAATTAAAGAAGGGTTCCGACAGCAGGAAAAAAGACTAGTAGTGCCATGGATCTGGCAGCTTGACAAGCTTTCCATTAACATGGTATTTCAAATGCAGAGTCATTCTAGCCAGGCCTGTAAATGGAAAAGTCTGTCCTTTATGATGTGCCTTCCATAGCCCCAGGTGGATAAGCAGCTGTAAAACTTGTCTCCAAATGCAGATGACAGTCAGTTAACAAGTCCATTTACCATCTTGGAGTGGGTGACTGCATTCTGAATTACATATAATAATGAACTGCTGCCTAATCTGACATTGCCATGTCCAGTAGGTTGTATCCCCTTGGATCCCTTTATATGTAGCATATGTACGTTTATGAAACCTGTTGATTTTTTTTTTTTGATCACTTTAGGGTTTCCTATCTAATTGGGGATTTTTTATCGTTTCTTTAATTAGATTGGCAGACAGTGTTGGCTCTCCTTTTGCCATAGACAACCCCTTTTCCTTCTGCTTTGCTTCCCAACTACTACCCATGTTGGGGTGTTTATACATCTTCAATCAGGGTTCAGCACCATTTATATCCAATTTCCTATATGGTTGTAAGTATTTAAATATTGCACTCAAGCAGAATGTTAATATGTTGTATTTCTGTACCTGTACTCATATGAGCTATACTTGTCTCCTAATGTATAAGGCTCCCCTGAAGAAGCATTTTGAGAACCGTGTTGGGACCTGCTGGATTGTTCCCTATACAGTATACATTTGCTACACCTCCTTGATGAATTATGTTACATTATTTATATTATTTTTTCTTTCCATCTTGAATATGCAAATGGTGCAGTGTCTTTGTGGCAGGGGAATAAAAATAAGGGAGACATTTTATTTGGAAGGATGTTAGCAATTTGTGTTAAATAAATATTGATGATTTTACAACATTATATCCTAAGGCAATATCTGGGCACCTTTAAAGTTCCTATTTTTTTTTTCCTGTTTGGTGTATTCTCCTTTCATATTTGGGATGAAGTGCCATACCTTTCGTGTTTCATCCGCATGGGTTCTTCTCAGATGGAGCCCAGGTTCACACTGGTGTGGGTTTGAAATCGTGCGAGTTCAGCTGAACTTGCACGATTTCAAACCTGCATGTCAGTCCAACTTCAGGAGCGATTTCAGAGACATCTGTGCCGGTTCTTGCACAAATGTCTATTGAAATTGCCCCCGAAGTTGCCAAAAGTAGTGCAGGAACTACTTTTGGAAATCAGTGCGACGCCACACCATTTCGGACAGTGCCGTTGTCAGAAATTTGACATGTTAAAACGGCCCGCTGTGAATGTGGGCTCAAGTATGGACAACACACAGCTAAATAGTCAGCACCTGTCAGTCACTCACCTGCTTAGAGTAAGTAATTTACAGCTATTGTATGTCCATAGAAAGCCTACAGCACCTGGTATTCCCAGGCAGTCTGCCATCCAAGTACTAACCAGGCCTGGCTCTGCTTAGCCTCTGAGATCAGACAAGATGAGGTGTGTTCAGGGTGATATGGCCATAGGCAAGCCTACAGCACCTGGTATTCCCAGGCAGTCTCCCATCCAACTACTAACCAGGTCCAACCCTGCTTAACCTCTGAGATCAGACGAGGTCGGGTGCATTCAGGGTGGTGTGGCTGTAGGCCAGCACCACATTATGCCCTACTGTCCTAATGCAAAAAAAAATAACAGGAAATAACATGCTTGAGGATGCTTTAAAGCTGCGTGTGAAGTTACAGAACAGTACAGTGTAGTCCCTTAAAAGCAACAGAAGAATAATACAAAAAAAGGTGTTCTGCCTAAAATTTAAGGCATTCAACCTGGGCAGCCAGGAAAGGGAGGGCAGCAAGCATGTAGCCCTTTCTTCCTGTAACATACTAGGCCACATGCCTTCGAACATTGAGGGGTACTTTGCAAGAGGGGTTGGAACGGCAAAGCCTCCCTTTCCCCTGCAAAGTGCCTTGTCCCAGTGTTGAAGACAAGGACCTCCTTCCAACATCCTGACCCCCCCCCCCAAAAAGGATGTGGGGGGGGTGACTTAGAATAACCGGGAAGCCCCCTTTTAGAATAAGGTTTTCCCCCTGATATTTACCCCCTCGCAGGTGAATGGGTACAAGGGTACATTAATACCCCTCATGCTATTTACCCCCACAAATTTAAAATCTTAAACATACAGTAAAAAAATCAAATCCTTTAAGAAAATGACATTAAAAAAATATAAACAGCGGCCCTCGAGGTAAATCTAATGTCAAGCACATTATCCTGTGATTCAGATCCATCGTAAATCACAATGGCCAGAAGCCTGAAGATGTTCCCCACTGCCATGGCAACCCAACACCTGACTATGCTTCCCCACTTCACTACTGCTGCTAAATGAGATCCACAGCTTCTGGAGTGTAAATAAATAACCAGTGATCCTGGATGACGACACTGACCATATTTAATCATGACTAATGTAGTCTATTACATCATCTGGGATCAATGCCACTTAGTTTAAATTACAACAGTACCAGGGATATGTCATTTAGCAACAGGAGTGTGGAGAGTTGTCATGATTGCTGATTGATCTACATCATTGAACAACATGATTGATGTTTGATTTACATTGGGGGACATAGTGCTACCCTCGACTATGGTCATCAGTTTTAAAGATCCAGGTTCAATTCCTGCTAGGGCAGGAGCCAGTACACGCTGACTCAGAAAAAAAGTCTGTAAGGTTTAACTCTCTAGCAGTGGCGTACCAATGGGGGGGGGGGGGGGGGGCGAGGGGTGGCTTGGCAGGTGTCAGGTCGTCACCGCTTAGAGGTTTCAGCCCAGACTGGCCATAGAGCATACCAGTCACTTGCCCGCTAAGCCAGGGTTGTCGGACCGCTACAGGCTCCCAGTCTGGTATCTACAGTTGGAGCAAAGGGCATCCTTAAAAAAATATGGCTGCATGCCAACTTTGAAACTGCAGGCTGGGCTCAGGCAGGTTTGTTGGGCAGGACTCGGGAGTTTGGCAGGTTTAACAAGGGCTTGGACATGGGGTGGGATGCGCAGTGACGTCACGAGGTGGCGGGACTCAGGAGTCACAGCGCGGGCTGCTCTATCATTGGGCTAACTGACCTTCCTACACACTGGAACTTGTACTGGGTAAGCAACAAATGATATAGCAGAGAGTTCAGCAGCTTTGCCCTGGGCCCTGTCACACTGGCTTTGAAAACCAACATTTGTGACACAGACTGGGTTAGGGGCAGAAAAATAACACATGTATATGTACACAAAAAACTTCTAAATCAGAATTGATCTACAGGTGTTCTCTTCCCTGTGAGTTGAAACTTAATAATCCAATGTAAGATTAGAATGATCTTTGGTGAAAGGCAGACTGCAACGGCCATCGCTGACCATCTATGTCCGCAGTCTCTGACCATCTCCTGTATCATATCCGCAGTCTCTGACCATCTCTTGTATCATTAAGAACGTGTGGTACTGGCGCTGGTTAGTGTGTTCCAAAAGTAAAAATAAGGGTAAGTAAACTAAAATATTTCAGTGAGCTGCAGTTCCGTGCAATATAACCACCCATAGGTGACTATTCAAAATGAAGGAAGAGTTGAGGTGGAAACCGCGCTAATTATTATTCGAAACACATTGTGGGTTCCCACCGCTAGTGTGTACTATGCTGTGGTGCCCCCACAAACTTTAAATCCCAAATGTGCAGGTGCTAGCCTGTTAATATTAATACCGTATTCAAATAAGAAAACAAAATTGCAAAAATGTGTCAGGTGCCAAGTGTTAGTTTTATGCCTTATTGGGCTATTTTAAAGTGCTTGGTGCATGTGGATATCATGGGTTGCTATCCTGTAGTATTTAAGCTTAATCTGTGCTGGTTATAGGGTTTGGTGCTTTTACTAAAAATAACAAATATATTCCATCAGTAGCCCATCTTCACTACCCAAAAATGGTGATAAAAAGAAGCATATAAAGCAAATATCTGTTACATGTGGCCTAGGTTTTCCAATAGCGTAGTCAATACCATAGTCCCATCAGTTTAGCCATATAAAAAACAATTATTCAATTTTCCAGTATCACAGCAATATAATATAAACAAAAACAAAAAGCAGAGCAAAAAGGTGTATAAAGAGTCCGTGACAACACCGCTTGTGCTTGATAAAAGTATATATAACTTGTGCAGATTTCTTGCACATTTGGGATTTAAAGTTTGTGGGGGGCACCACAGCATAGTACACACTAGCGGTGGGAACCCACAATGTGTTTTGAATAATAATTAGCGCGGTTTCCACCTCAACTCTTCCTTCATCTCTTGTATCATGTCCGCAATCTCTGACCATCTCTTGTATCATGTATGCAGTCTCTGACAATCTTCTGCATCATGTCCACAGTCTCTGACCATCTCTTGTATCATGCCCGTGTTCTCTGACCATCTCTTGTATCATGTCCGCAGCCTCTGACTATCTCTTGTATCATGTCCTCAGTCTCTGACCATCTCCTGTATCATGTCTGCAGTCTGTGACCATCTGTTGTATCATGTCCTCAGTCTGTGACCATCTCCTGTATCATGTCCGCAGTCTCTGACCATCTCCTGTATCATATCCGCAGTCTCTGACCATCTCTTGTATCATGCCCGCAGTCTCTGGCCATCTCTTGTATCATGTCCGCAATCTCTGACTATCTCTTGTATCATGTATGCAGTCTCTGACCATCTTCTGCATCATGTCCACAGTCTCTGACCATCTCTTGTATCATGTCCTCAGTCTCCGACCATCTCCTGTATCATGTCTGCAGTCTGTGACCATCTCCTGTATCATGTCTGCAGTCTCTGACCATCTCCTGTATCATATCCGCAGTCTCTGACCATCTCTTGTATCATGCCCGCAGTCTCTGACCATCTCCTGTATCATATCCGCAGTCTCTGACCATCTCTTGTATCATGCCCGCAGTCTCTGGCCATCTCCTGTATCATGTCCGCAGTCTCTGACCATCTCCTGTATCATATCCGCAGTCTCTGACCATCTCTTGTATCATGCCCGCAGTCTCTGGCCATCTCTTGTATCATGTCCGCAATCTCTGACTATCTCTTGTATCATGTATGCAGTCTCTGACCATCTTCTGCATCATGTCCACAGTCTCTGACCATCTCTTGTATCATGCCCGTGTTCTCTGACCATCTCTTGTATCATGTCCGCAGCCTCTGACCATCTCTTGTATCATGTCCTCAGTCTCCGACCATCTCCTGTATCATGTCTGCAGTCTGTGACCATCTCTTGTATCATGTCCTCAGTCTGTGACCATGTCCTGTATCATGTCCTCAGTCTCTGACCATCTCCTGTATCACGTCTGCAGTCTCTGACCATCTCTTGTATCATGTCCTCAGTCGCTAACCATCTCCTGTATCATGACCTCAGTCTCTGACCATCTCCTGTATCATGTCTGCAGTCTCTGACCATCTCTTGTATCATGTCCTCAGTCTCTCTAACTATTTGGCTGTGCATATATGTGGTGTGTGTATGTATGGGGGGGGGGGGGGGGGGGGCAGATGGGGAGAGTCTTTGTTCTTTGTAATACATTCAGAAGTACTGAAGTAGGCAGGGCTGACAACACATGCTAAGAATTCAGAGCTCAAAATAAACTGTGTTGTCCTGTCAGAGTTAGGTAGAAGTAGGCTACACTGGATTTCTGGATTTTTAGTACTCTATATATGGGATAAAACAATAAAACAAGATAAATGTGCATGTATTCCAGGGATGTTCAAATACCGTTCGATTCAATTTTTTTTACATTTTAGGTTTTCAGTGAAAAAGCAATTTAATAAAATTGTACTGTAAACGTATATGCAACACATCTTACATTCGTTCTAAGGCCTCATACACACACAGGACTTTTTTTTAACTCTCCTAGAAGCCAGCAGGAAAAATGCCTAATGCTTGTAAAGCTTTTAGGAGCTTTTACAGTGGTCTTGCTCTTGGGCATTAATTAATTTCATTGGCCAGAATAAATAATTGATTCTGGCCATTGAAATTAATTAATGCTCAAGAAATTTAGGCAGGTTTAGCATCTTTTAGCAGTATCAAGTGTTGTTTCTGCCCAAACTCTGCTGCTCCTGAACGTGCAGTGGGGTTTTCTCCTGCCTCTAAAAGCTCCTGCCACTACATGGTGCTACAAGCCTAAGCGTGCATGGGGCATATATGTTAACATGGAGGGGTGTTTAGAATCAGGGAAAAAAATGCCACTCCCCCTAGGAGTAGCTGTAAAAATGTCCAGCGTGAATGAGGCCTAAATGTGGCGCAGTATTTACCAAATTCCACCAAATGCCGCACCACTTTTACATTGCTTTCAAGACAATTTTGCAAAATTTGTTTGCACCATCTTTATGAACTCCATTGTTTATAAGCTGGATAACTAATCTATTATAATTTTTAGGATTTGGTCTACATGTTTGTGGATGTGGTCTAATAATCTAATATTAAATATTTAGTAGATGTCAAATTATTTAATACAAAAAGAGTGAGTTTGAAATGCTCCCCTTTGATTTAAAATCTAATGTAAACTAGAACAAAACTGTATCTTTATAGGACTAGCTGCTAATGAATTTGATATTTTTAGAGTATGTGTGGATGTATATTGTCCACTAGGTGGCAATGTTTCTCTATTTATCCGATTTGCTTAATATTTTTGTTTACAAAGTATTTTAATTTAAAAAATACAGATAAGAAAATTTTGCTTTACTATTCTTCAAAAGGAAATATTAACTCTTCAAGTTATCGCTCATAGCAGAGATACATAGTAACAATTATTATGTCAAATAATGTTAAGTGAGGTTTAGTTTGTTTCACTATAGTCATTAAAGCAGCGGTCTCAAACTTGCGGCCCTCCAGCTGTTGCAAAAGTACAAGTCCCATGAGGCATTGCAAGGCTAACAGTTACAAGCATGACTCCATCAGACAGAGGCATGATGGGACTTGTAGTTTCGCAAAAGCTGGAGGGCCACTAGTTTGAGACTCCTGCATTAAAGCATTTGTAACCCTAAAAAAAAAAAAAAAGGATCCTGTTTCTTTAACGCATGAATAACAGCACAGTGCTTGTGTTGTGTAATTTGGCCCCCCATATCACCTAAAATACCTGACTAATCCTGCCTGGCTATGATCTCCCCCCAGTAAACTGACCACGGTTAATCATGGCTGCTGAGTCATGACACTGTGGTCAGTTTATGTGCCTCTGTCATCCACAGCTCTCCTCTCTGCTCTCCTGTCCTCCTCTGTCCTCCTCACCCTCCCTGCCTGTCAGCTCTGTGTGCAAGCCACTTCTCCCCTCCCCCTCTAGCACTGTTCTGAGCAGTGCAAACAATCACTGCCAGCCCCTCTGCTAGGATAATCTGTAGTATATACTGTATGCCATTTTGTAAAATTAATGAATTACCTTATTCCTTCTTCCCAATCAGCGGTCATGTGACTGCCCATCACTTTTGTGACCGCCCATCGCTCTTTTTCTCTGATGTATGCACTACAGAGTAAGGTTACCTGACCACCCGGCAAGTGTCAGAGGGAGATCTCGGCCCCTCCTTCCTCTCGGACCCTCCCTCCATACATCGTAGGAAGAGAGCGACGGGCGATCGTGTGACCGCTGAGCGGGGAGAAGGAATAAGGTATTTAGAAGATGAGTTTTACAAAACGGCATACAGTATTTACCACAGGTTATACTAGCAGAGGGACTGGCAGTGATTGTGTGCACTGCTTTAACAACCCCTTTAAAACCACTTCAGCCCCGGACCAATTGGCAGCCAAAGGACCAGGCCCCTTTTTGCGTTTCGGCACTGCGTCGTTTTAACTGACAATTGCGCGGTTGTGCGACGTGGCTCCCAAACAAAATTGGCGTCCTTTTTTTCCCACAAATAGAGCTTTCTTTTGGTGGTATTTGATCGCCCCTGCGGTTTTTATTTTTTGCGCTATAAACAAAAATAGAGCGACAATTTTGAAAAAAATGCTATATTTTTTACTTTTTGCTATAATAAATATCCCCAAAAAATATATAAAAAAACTTTTTTTTCCTCAGTTTCGGCCGATACGTATTCTTCTACATATTTTTGGTAAAAAAAATCGCAATTAGCGATTATTGATTGGTTTGCGCAAAAGTTATAGCGTTTACAAAATAGGGGATAGTTTTATAGCATTTTTTATTAATATTTTTTTTTTACTAGTAATGGCGGCGATCAGCGATTTTTATTGTGACTGCGACATTATGGCGGACACATCGGACATTTTTGACACATTTTTGGGACATTTGTCATTTATATAGAAATCAGTGCTATTTAAATAGAAATGATTCCTATGTAAATGACAGTTGTAGTGAAGGGGTTAACCACTAGGGGGCGGGGAGGAGTCAGTGTGACGTGTTGTGTTCATTTTACTGTAGGGGGGCGTGGCTGTACGTGTGACGTCATTGATCGGCGTTCCCGATGACAGGGAACCGCCGATCACTGACAGTCAGTGTAGGAAGCGCGGGGAGAGGTTTGTTTACACAAACCTCTCCCCGTTCTTCAGCTCCGTAACCCGATCGCGGGACACCAGCGGCGATCAGGTCCGCTGGTCCCGCGGCCGGGGTCACGGAGCTCCCGACCGGGTCGCGAGCGCGCCGCTAGCGGCGCGACCCACAGGCAGGCACATACACGATCACGTACAGGTACGTGATTCTGCCTGCCCGTGCCATTTTGCCGACGTATATCGTCGTTAGGCGGTCGGGAAGCGGTTAATAGTTTTGGGATTTTCCATACCAGATAGGCTTCGAGGGTCAGCACCTGAACTCTCTTCTTGAAGTGGAGATCCACCCTAAAGAGGAAACTCTGCTTATTTGCACCCTTCCTCCTCCACTGTCACATTTGGCACTTTTTTTTTGTTGGTTTTGACAGGCACAGTACCTGCCTCCACTTCCGGTTTTGTCAATCTATGAACATGTTTGGTCTCTCCTCCTTCCCTCCGCAGCCTTCTGGGACACACAGTTCCCAGCAGATGGCGGGACCATTCAAAAAGCATAGCGTGACTCGTGCATGCACAGTAGGAAACCCACTGTGAAGCCGGAAAGCTTCACTACCAGTTTCCATTACTTACAATGCTGGCACCTGCACCCAAAGACAATTAAAACATTGGCTGGGGTGTGGAAATTGCTGGATCCTTTGGCAGGTAAGTGTCCTTATGTTAAAAGTCAGCAGCTACAATATTTGTAGTTGCTGACTTAAATTTTTTTGGGGGGGAGACTGGAGCTTTAATATTGTATAAAAAATGTTTTTCCTCTTGTGGTAGTTATTGTTTTTTTTCATTTATATTTTATATAAAAATTATGTTTAAAATGTATGTTCGCACTTATTTGGACCTGACCCTCTGTATGCTTCTTTCTTTCATCTCTTCCCCTGAAAATGTATCCTTTTTTCTGATTTCCAGCTACCTTCCTTATAACTAAAAATACATTAAATATCTGGCAAGTTGATTTAATTTTTTTAGTTATTGTGCTCTTGGTTATTCATTTCCAATTTAATCTATGTAGCTTCTGTTTCTCATGCAATGCTGATGTAGTGACGAAAACAATTTAACTCTGTACACAGGAGGCCGCGCCCTCTATAGTTTGTATTCTGTATGTAGGCATTTAACAACTTTAGCCCCAGAAGTATTTACCCCCTTAACGTCCAGGCCATTTTTTGCGATACGGTAATGCGTTATTTTAACTGACAATTGCGGTGACCATTGACACCAATACAGCGATCAGTGCTAAAAAAAATGGGCTGTCAGTGTGTAAATGACACTGTCAGGGGAGGAGTTAACATCAGGGGCAATCAAAGGGTTAAATGTGTTCCCTATGTGTGTATTCTAACTGTGTGGGGGATGCTGACACTAGACTAAGAGAGAGAGATCAGTGTTCCTGATCAGTAGGATTCACAGATCTCTCTCTTCCTCTGTGACAGAACGACAATCTTCCTTGTTTTCATAGGCAGACTGGCATTCTGTCATTCCCCCTGAATGATCGCGGTAGCCGGTGGCCATCGCGGCAGCCAGACTGGCTAATTGGCTCCCACTGTGTCCAATCAGAGCATGTCGCCGGCGGCGCCCCAGACCAGGAAGTGTGAACAACGTACAGGTACACTGTTCCACCCTGCCACAGTATATGTGCGGTGGGCGGTCCGATAAAGAATTTACTACAAAGAAAAAAACATTTCAAGCATGCTATTATAGAGTGTGCTGAGAAAGTATTGTATACTGTACTGTAATTTCCGATCTTACAGCTTCACAGTCTCCTTGGGAACAAGACAACAGAAGCGAGTAAGAACACTAAATGACCTTTGTCTACTTTTTTCAATCTGCTGGAGTGAATTTTTATTTTACATATTATTACTAAATTGACATATTATGCAGTATGCAGAACCATTCACAGTAACCCATCTCATAATCGAAAGTGTACCAGCCCTGGCCATGCAGCATACCCACTCTAGTGCCACACCATAGAGAAGCTCCTAACCATAGGCCAGAGGAGGGGGTGTATACGTTTAAAATGGTATACAGTATACTGCAGGGCCGAAACTAGGGGGGGCGCCTGCCCCAGGTGACACAAATAGGGGGGCATCACCAGGGGTGCCGCCCCCACCCACACTTGCACTGCTCTTAGAGTGTCACTGCTGCCCGATCAAGTGTAATGGACAGATAGGTCTCCCCCTTAGTCCTGCCCAGTGCCCAAACAGCCTATGTCTTTCTGCGTGAGGCATCCCAAAGCAGGGGAGGCTTCAAAAAAGGCCCAGGGCAGGGGGGGGTAAAGAGGAGGCACCAGAGTGGGAGTGGGGGGTTAGAGGAGGCCCTGGACTGGAGGGTGCAGTGGAGGCCCTGGGCTGATGGGAGGTGTGGAGGAGGGGGGGTAAAGAGGAGGCACCAGAGTGGGAGTGGGGGGTTGGGGGGCTGGGGAGTGCGGAGGAGGCCCTGGGCTGGGGGTGCGGAGGAGGCCCTGACCTTGGGGGGGGGGCAGAGGAGACCCTGGACTTGGATGCAGAGAAAGTCCTGGGCTGGGGGGTGCAGAGGAGGCCCTAACCTGGGGGGTGCAGAGGAGGCCCTAACCTGGGGGGCAGCACAGAGGATACCCTGGACTTGGGGGATGCAGAGGAGGTCCTGAGCTGGGGGGGGGGGGGGTGATAAAGTACCTGGATTTGTCATTTATCAATCGCAAATTTTCAGGGAAAGATACAATAACATACATTTTCATAGCACACAAACACAATATAATACTCAATTTTTGCCAAAATATAAAAATTTTTGCCAAAAATATAGAGGGGGGGGGGGGGGGGGGGGGGGGGGGGGGGGTGTGGGGGGGGGGGGGGGGGGGGGGGGGGGGGGGGGGGGGGGGGGGGGGGGGGGGGGGGAAGATGGGGTTGTTTTGAGAAAATAGATACCAAACATGTTAAGACTCAAAGTTGTATGTGCTTTTGAAATGGCAACAAATTATGGTACCTAAAACTTTTCATAGGTGATGCTTACAAAGTCTTTACAGGTTATCAGTTTATACATAACCATGAATTTTGGGCCTAGAAATACAGTGTATTGCTGTCAATCTGATGTCCATAGCAATATCTTACATGTTTGGTGCAATTGATGTTTACATGCACATTCTGGACTCATCGCATGCTTGCATTTGTGTGTATGCACAGGGGTGATGGGGGTGCTTTTACTTTTTTATTTTATTTATTTTTTTATTATTAAAACATTTATTTTTTTACACTTTTTTTAAAATTCAACTTTATTGCTATAAAAAGGGGGCTAACAAAGCCCCCTATGTGACAGAATCGGACCGGTAATTGGATAGGTAACAGGTCTTCTTTATGGAGACATCAGAGGTCTATTAGACCCCCAATGTCTCCCTTGCCCTCCCCTGCAGCTTTTTAAGCACTGATTGTTCTTGATTAGCTGCTTCACTGGCGGTAGCAGTCAAGAAATGACAGCTCTGAAATGACAAAATCATTGCTGCATCCAGGTTTATTACTCACAGATAGGGATGAGCCGAACACCCCCCTGTTCGGTTCACACCAGAACCTGCGAACAGACCTAAAGCTTGTGTAAACTTTAGAACCCTATTAAAGTCTATGGGACTCGAACATTCAAAATCAAAAGTGCTAGTTTTAAAGGCTTATATGCAAGTTATTGTCATAAAAAGTCTTTGGGGACCTGGGTACTGCCCCAGGGGACATGTATCAATGCAAACGTTTTTTCAGGAGCAGTGATTTTAATACTATAGACACCCCCCAGGTACGACATTTAAAGGAATATTACACTTTTATTGTTTCACTTTAAAGTGGAAGTAAGCCCTCCTATCGTTTTCAGCCAAGGAAGCTGCCATCTTTGCCTCTGTTTAATCTTCAACTGCCACAGTGCTGCACATGTGATCTGTTATGACACCAGCCATTGGATGGTTTGACTGTTTGGTTGAGAGCACAGCCAATGTGCAGTTAGCATTCACGGCATGCCTTTTTTTTTTAGACTGTTAAATCGATGGGTTTACTTCCGCTTTAAGCATTATTAAAATCACTGCTCTTGAAAAAACAGACGTTTTTAAAAAAAAAATTTGCATTGATACATGTCCCCTGGGGCAGGACCCAGGTCGCCAAACACTTTTTATGACAATAACTTGCATAGAGGCTTTTAAAATTAGCACTTTAGATTTCTCCCATAGACTTTTACAGGGTGCTCGCGGCTTTTCGAATTTGCAGCGAACACCCCAAATTGTTTGCTGTTCGCTGAACAGGCGAACAGGCAATGTTCGAGTCGAACATGAGTTCGACTCAAACTCGAAGCTCATCCCTACTCACAGAGGAGATCAGGGAACAAATGTTCCTAGATCTCCTCTGTATCTAGCTATCCCAGCCATTTACCAGGGTCCCATGGGTGGAGGTGGTGGGGAGGGAGGAGTGGCCCTTCTTATTACAGTAAGGCCTCATGCACACAAGACGCAGATGCAAACTCTGCTGAATGCATCTTTTAAAAAGAAGAAACCTGCGTTTAAAAACGCGCGTTTTGCTGCGTTTTCATGCCGTGTTTAGCCGCGTTTTACCACGCTTGCCTCTATAAGCGTTTGTAAAGATAACATCATATAGACCCTCCCCAAGCTCAGAAAGCATGTATTATTAACTATTTCTGCCATTTGGATCAGAATGAGCAGCAGCAGAGAGAGCAGTTGTACACTTGCATTTGCCTCTCTTCCTGTGTTTTTTTTTTTGGAAATGGATCCCATATTGAATATATGTCAGGAAATGCTCCTGATGTTGCTCTTGATGAGGCAGCAACGTCATCGCAAATTGTGTGAGAGGTCCAGAGTCAAAGCTCGTCGATATTGGACCCATCCGTTGATGGCACAGTGAATGTCCGTTGGATATTTCACAAACATGGTGGGGGGTTGAGGCTGACTAGACATTGGTATGCAGGTTTTTCTTTGTGAAAAAAAGACATTGCTATGCTTTGGTCAGACTAGGTGGAGTCACTGATTAGATTAGAAATTGGATGAAGGGTTGGGGCAAAGAAGTGGAGGCATTCCCCATTGTCTAAGCCACCTAAAAAAATAGAGTTTTTTATGGCATTGCATCAGTGAGTATATATGCTCTAAATCTAAAGTAATTACGACATTTTAAACCAATTTTCTTTGTATTTTTTATGGTTTACCATCATATTTCTGAGTTTTCTGGTCCAAAAAATTGGGTTCCTTATAAACGCAAACGTGGCTAAACGCGGGTGCCGCGTTTAGCCGCGTTTTGCGTCTGAAACGTGGAAAAGCAAAGTGTCTGAACCCATTTTTTTGCTTCTGGAAAAACGAGGTTAAACGCAACTGCATAAAAACGGTAAAAAACGAGACTGTGTACATGGACACATAGGATAACATAGCATGCGTTCAGGGGCAGTTGAAAAAAGTGTCCAACTGCCTCTGAACGCGCGTTTAACAGCATCTCGTGTGCATGGGGCCTAAAAGTGATCAGGCGGCTGCTGATCACTGGCAGCTGCATAAGCTTATTTAAACCACTTCAATACAAGATCAAATTTCTCTGAGTACACATCCTAATGTATAATTAAACCCATTGCTATAAATTATAGTTATGTGATATTGGTGCACCCAAAAGACAAAACAGAGTAGTAAACCGGAAATCCTAAGTAGGAAGATACATTGAGTGGTGAGTTTACGGGGAGACAGTGCCAAAGATAAGGTGAGTATAGTGGCAAGAGCTATTTTTTTAAATTTTACAGGCAAGGTAAAGCAATAATTAAAAAAAAAACAAAAAAACATATTTTTTTAAATTTCCTCTCTAACACTGCTTTTGCAGCCATTTCTTCCTCCTCTTCCTTTTCAGCCAATCCCACCACACCATGCTCCAACTACGAGGAGTCTTGGATTTTTTATGTCGCTATCTCCAGGGCTGGTCCCCAGACCTCTGCAGTACTGCTGTGGAAGTGTAGAAAAATATTTCCTCAAAATACCCGAATGCCCAACTTCTTCATGGCAGATATGTCAGCTATCCTGTTTGCGACTTTTTTGTGGCCTGTACTACACTACAGTGTCAGGTACTCAGCTGACATTATTTTAGCCAGAAGGAAATATGCCAGCTGCCATCTCTGCTGGAAGCAGAGGAGGAATACAAGTAGGGTCAGTGGCAGCCCATCCATACGGGGCGCACGAGCGCCGCTCCCCTATCCATGCATCTGGCCCCCTAATCTACATGCTGGATTCCAATGTTTTTTGTTTTTTTGTTTGAAGCACGTGATTAGAGCCAGAGGCTCTAGTAGGCTTCAAAAAGGGTGGGCTCGGGGGGCAGAGCACACTATTCATTATTGTCACACTGATTCTCCTCCTGGCCAATCAGCACCCGTTTCCCGATTGGCCAAAAGGAGAAGCAAGCCTATTGGCGTAGGAGGTGGAGGGAGGGAATAGTATGGCGGCGGGGTCCTGCTGCTCTGAAATTGGAGGATGTGTACAGCATGGCCAAGAGCCTGGGCTCCGAGCTGTGGAGCCTTACCGAGCAGTACGGCCGGGAGTCCATGTCTGGGGTGCTAGTGGTTCAGGTGCTGGAGAGTTTTGCGGCCACCAGGAGAGAGCGGAGCTGTAGGGAGGAGGAGCTGCTGATCAGAGCCGTGCAGAGTATGGGCAGGGAGGAGCGACAGTCCACGGTGTGTATATCGAGAATAACTTGTATGATCCCAGGACGGTGGCAGTGGGTGCATTGTTTGTCCCCCCCCAAACAAAATATACCACCAGCCTCCACTGATTAGGGTGTTGGTGGTGATGGGGAAAGTTGGAGTGCTGGTGGTGAGGAAGAGGGCTCACCCCTTCCATATACAAGTGGAAAATCTAGGGGATCCATTGCAACCATCCCAGAGGGAGCCCAACATGCCCCAATTTAAGGGTGTGATCTGTGCCAAACTCTTTACCACATTTCCTGATGATGCAACGATTCCCTGTGTTGGAGGTAAAGCTGCAGGGAAACAAAACCTATGGATATAGGTTGCCCACAATGCAGGGGTAAGGGCATGCAGCAGCAAATAGAGTTGAAAATCCCTATGTCTACAGGGAAAGGAAGACAGCAGCAATCCTACGACTGTAGGCTGTCCGTCCTTTCCTAAACCAGGGTATCTATTTTGTGGAGATTTTTTTATTTTTATACTAGGGCTTAGTTAAGGGCTTCAGAAGCATACACTTACTGCTGACACAGGCAAAGCTGCCCCTTATTTGCAGCCCATCAACACATAGCTGTGTAGTAAAGTTGTGTGCACCAAAATACCACATATTTGTTCTACATATTTCCATAGCTGCAAATCAGTTTATTTGAAAAAAATTACATAAAAAAAATGGACAGGCAGGCAGGCAGGCCTACAATAATAGGCATACGCTCTGTGCATGGAGGTAGTATTTTTTTTTAGTCCCCAGACTAAGTTTTAAGTTTTGACTTAAAATTGTCCGCCGGACAGTGATACAGTGATCAGTGCTAAAAATATGCACTGCCACTGTACTAATAACACTGGCTGGGAAGGTGTTAAACATCTAGGGCGATCAAGGGGGTTCAATTATTATTATTACACAGGATTTATATAGCTCCAACAGTTTGTGCAGCGCTTTACAATGTAGAGGGGGGAGGGGGGGAGCAGTTCAATTAAAATATAGTTCAATACAGTAGGAATAGGAGGACCCTGCTCACAGAGCTGACAGTCTAAAGGGAGTGGGAGGTGGTACAAAAGGTAAAAGCTGCCAGGATGATCTGATGGAGGTGACTTGGGTACAGTTCTTAGGTGGAGATGGGGTAGGCTTCCCTGAATAAGTGAATTTTTAGGAATTGCCTAAAGGCAGACAGGGTAGGGGCTGACCAGACATACTGGGGCAGGGATTTCCAGAGGATGGGAGATGCTCTGGAGAAGTCCTGGAGGCAAGCGTGGGAGGAGGTGACAAGGGAGCTAGAGAGCAGGAGGTCTTGGCAGGACCGGAGAGGACTATTTGGGTGATATCTGCAGATGAGGTTGTTGATGTACCTGGCGGCGATGTGGATGGCCTTGTATGTTAAATGTGTGGCTAACCAGTGTTTATGCGTGTACTGGGAGCTGCTTTCACTCTGTGATGTGCTGGTTTTTATTCCCAGCTTTGCAGGGAAACAAAAACCACCACAACCCTGCTGACAGGACAGAGCTCTGTCTTGTTGACATAGACAGAACTCTGTCCTGTCTTCCTCCTTGCTGATCAGCGAGTGCCGGTTGCTGACACTCACAGGGTGGCATGTGCTGTGACTAATCACAGCAGTGCTTCATTTATGGGGGGGGGGGTGACAAAACGTACCGCTACACCCCCCCCCCCAGTTGGTAGGTCGGTCACACCCCCCCACTTTCGCTCAATCGTCAGCCCACCAGCCTCGCACTTACTCCATCTAAGTCACAGGCAGTGCTTCCTCCTCTTCGGTTTCCCCCTGCATTTCCTCCTCCTCGGCTTCACAGCGGCTTCACTTGCATCTTCTGCTCCTCCTCTGTAGCCAATAAGATCGCTTCTCCTCTCGGCCAATCGGGTCTCAGGACTGATTGATCGAGAGGAGAATCAGAAAGACAATAGTGAATATTAATTTGCTATTGTCACACAAATGGGTGGACTCAGGTTGCAGTGCTCTGCTTCCCGAGCCCACCCTTTGTTTAAGCCAATTAGAGCCTCATGCTGTCTCTGAGAATCATACTGTTCTATAACAGCACATATAGCATAAAACCCCTTTCACACTGAGGCAGTTTTCAGGCGTTAAAGCAGAATCTTTGGGGCGGTGTCCACCCCTGCCCATTGAAATGAATGGGTAGCGCTTCCGAAGCACCTGAAAAGCGTTTCGGAAGTGCCGAAACAAGGCCGCTTTTAACCCCTTGTTATGCCCTTCTTGGGGGTTAAAAGCACCCTGCTAGCTTTCGAAAAGCGCCGCTTATACAGCAACAAAGCGTTGCTAAAACTAGCGGCGCTTTACCGCTAACAGGCTGCCCATGTCACCCTCAAAGTTACATTAAACGATTTCATAATAATAATGATACTGTACGGTATCTTTACAAAAAAAATTGTTTTGCATTTTTACATGTCCACTATAGCAATGTCCAGATCTCCACTCACTTTTTTTGAAAAAATCCCTTGCATATTAGCTTTGAAAATGTCCAGAATTGATTTTTAAGATTCGCCTCTCAGACTTCAGTGGGGGTCAGTTTTGCATTTACAGTTTTTTGGACTTTACAATGGATTTGATGAACCTCCTGCAAACCAAACCCAGATATATTTGCTGATTAACATATGTACAATATGTTTTTAGCATAAATCATCCCAGGGGCTTTAACAATATGCAGTATTTTAATATTGCAGATATGGTGAAAAACTGCCTAGCCTGGCATATGGATTTCCGCTTGTGTGGTAAATGAGTTGATGATTTCAAAAAATAAATAAATTGCTTGTCACACTAGTCTTAATAACACTATCCACAGCAGTGTTCATTTTGGCAACAAATTTCGATTTAGTTTTAGTCTTAGGACTAAAATGGCATTTTAGTGTTGGTCCCATTTTAGTCTTCTGCAATTGTTTTAGCTTTAGTCGACTAAATCTCCAGGACATTTTAGTTGACTAAAATCATTTTAGTCGACTAAAACTTATTTTAGTCATCTAAAATGTAATGGGTGTAGTTAAATTGTAATGCGTTATTTAAGCATTTCTCTACAATTTCCAAACTCATTATATACTGCTGGAGTGAAAAATCGAATATGTTATTATTTATGTTATTGGTAGGTATGAACATGCACTACAGACCAGTGTTAAACTTTTGACTAAAATGGCATTTTAGTTTTAGTCCCATTTTTGTCTTTTGATTAAAATGCCATTTTAGTCGTATTTTACTCATCTCAGTTGTTTTAGTTTTAGATGTATTTTAGTCGATTAAAGTGGTATTAAGTTAGTCTACTAAAATGTTTTAATCGGTTTTATTTGACGAAATTAACACTGATACACAGTACCATGCTTCAGTTTTTCCAAGAGGAAATCGCCTCCTTAGTTCAGACCTTGAGGTAGACAGTGCTTGGTTTGCTTTTGTTCCGCACAGAATGAATTAATTATCAGCTTTTCACACTGAAAAGTCTTTGAAATTTTATACCATCAGTTTCTGTTTTTATTCCTTCTCTCGAATTGCCAACCAACCACAAACTTATTTTTAATATAATCAAAAATGTCCATGGCTGCGTGATGTGATCAAAGAAAACAATGTTTTTGAAGTACAAAAATGTTTGTGCATCCAACCACAAAGCCAATGTTTGCTGATTCATAAAATTTACCAAATTTCTGTCACTGAAATGGAACTTTGGGGACATGCTGTTCTAAAAGAGGAAAACCTTGCTGAGCTGAGAAGATTATAGGGGCACCTGGCTGGGATGCTAAGATAGAAAGAGAAAGATCCTAATTCATTTTTACTTTTGTACCTGGTTGACCTTTGCGAAAAAACATTTAATTTAAGCATCACTAAAAAAAAAAAAAAAAAAAACTAAAAACAATTTTCAAGTGTATCTATGGTCAAAATACAATCATATATTCATTCTTGCATTGTATTTCAATAATTTCTAGCATATTCATGTTTGTTTATTTGTTAACAAGTAAAAATTTTTTAGTTTTTTTTACAGTTTATGAAACTGGAAATTTTAGTCGACTAAGCCCAGGTTCACACCGAGCTGCGGGAATGAAGCTGTGCGAGTTCAACTGAACTCGCACGAAATTTCACTCCCACGTGTCAGTCCCAATTTCAGCAGCGATTTTACAGACATCTGTGCCTCAACCTGAAATCGCAAAAAGTATTACAGAAACTACTTTTTGAAATTGATTAGGACGGTGCTATTGCCGGCAATTGGCGCCGATTTGACATGCGATTTGATATGTCAAATTGTATGTCAAATCGCACCAGTGTAAACCAGGGCTCAAATGTACTGGAGATTTTAGTTGACTCAAATATGACTAAATTACTAAAACTAAAACTAGGGTTGTCGCAATACCACTTTTTTAAGACCGAGTGCAAGTACTGATACTTTTTTTCAAGTGCACATCGATAAATGTCATGTGACAGTGGCACTAATATGCAGCAGTGTCAGAGTTTCTTTTTATTTCTCTTTATTATTATTTTTACAATTTTAACTTTTAAAAAAAAATATTAAATTATATATATATTTTTTTTAATCAGCCCTGTTGGGGGGGAGGAGGGCTTTGGCTAGATATCAGGGATCTAAACAGACCCCTGACATCTCCTCTTTGAGACAGAGAAAGGGACTAAGGCTGGATTCACACTTATGCATTTTTAGTGCTTCTTGCAGATTTGCACTACAGAACGTGTTCCATAGGAAACAATGTTAAATGGACTGTAGTGCAAATCTGCAAAATGCAAAAAGCACAAAAAATGCATAGGTGTGAATCCAGTCTCAGGACACAGATTCCCCAGTCCCTTTCTCTACAGTCTCAGCTGCACTGAAGATGAATGGACAGGATACAGAGGTTCCTCTCCATTCATAAACTGAAGCATCGTAAACACAGAATACGATGCTCAGTTATGAATGAACAGTCAGTGATCACTAAATTAAATATATACTGGCTCCTTCCTCCGGTCTCCATCCTGACAGATTCAGGACGAGGGGGGACCGGAGGAGGACGGAGAGGGACCGGAGGAGCACGGAGGACATGGTGGGGGACCGGAGGAGCACAGAGGAAACAGACGGGGAACTAGAGGAGGACTGGAGGAGCACAGAGAGGGGGACCGGAGGAGCATGGAGGACACAGAGGGGGACTGGAGGAGCACTGTGGACATGAAAGGGGACTGGAGGAGGACCGGAGTAGCACAAAGAGGGGGACCGGAGGAGCATGGAGGACACAGAGGGGGACTGGAGGAGCAGGGAGGACACGGAAGGGGACTGGAGGAGCAGGGAGGACACGGAGGGGGACTGGAGGAGCACGGCGGGCACAGAGGGGGACTGGAGGAGGACGGAGGACATGGAGGGGGACTGGAGGAGCACGGAGCACAGGGAGGGGGACTGGAGGAGCACGGAGGACACGGAGGAGGACTGGAGGAGCAGGGAGGGCACGGAGGGGGATTGGAGGAGCACGGAGGACACAGAGGGGGACTGGAGGAGCAGGGAGGACAGGGAAGGGGACTGGAGGAGCAGGGAGGACACGGAGGAGGACTGGAGGAGCAGGGAGGACACGGAGGGGGACTGGAGGAGCACGGAGGACACGGAGGGGTCTGGAGGAGCATGGAGGACACGGAGGGGGACTGGAGGAGCAGGGAGGACACGGAGGGGGACTGGAGGAGCACGGAGGACACGGAGGGGGACTGGAGGAGCAGGGAGGACACGGAGGGGGACTGGAGAAGCACGGAGGACACAGATAGGGACTGGAGGAGCAGGGAGGACACGGAGGGGGACTGGAGGAGCAGGGAGGACACGGAGAGGGACTGGAGGAGCACAGAGGACACAGAGGGGGACTGGATGAGCAGGGAGGACACGAAGGGTGACTGGAGGAGCACGGAGGACACGGAGGGGGACTGGAGGAGCACAGAGGATACGGAGGGGGACTGGAGGAGCACAGAGAGGGGGACCAGAGGAGGAGACAGGGGACAGTCAGGAGTGATCGGTGTGGCGGTGGGGGGAGTTACAAGCACCGATCTCCCTGTATAGATTTCAATAAAGCAGCTGAAAGCCGCGGGAGAGAAGGAGAAGCAGCTGTCAGCTGCTTTATTGAAATCTATAAAGGGATACGGGTTAAGTTCAGAAGCACAGAGAGCACAGATAACTGTAATTTTAAAAGAAGGTAAAGACTAAATGCTATGCCCAAGCTATAGACCAATCTCTCTCCTGAATTTTGATACAAAATGATATGCAAAAGTCCTGGCCAATAGGCTAAGAGATAAAATTAAAGAATTGGTCCATATGGACCAGGTAGGTTTTGTTTCAGGAAGAGAGGGGCGCGATAATGGAGTCAGAACACTCCTCCTGTTGCAAAAAATTAAAACTCATGGGCCCCCAGGGCTATTTCTGTCAATTGATGCTGAAAAAGCATTTGACAGAGTAGACTGGGGGCTCATGATGGGGACACTGAGGCACATGGGCCTGGGTGCCAGGATGATTCAAAGAATTAGGGTATTATACGAAGTACCGACTGCAACAATAAAAATCAATGGGGATCATTCAACTCCCTTTATAATGAGAAATGGGACCAGACAGGGTTGTCACAATACATAAGGAATCCATATAGTGAACTTGGTGTTGAGCTATTCACTTTAAGGTCATCATAGAGGACAAGGGGGCACTCTTTACTTCTGGAGAAAAGGAGATTTATTCTCCAAATATGGAAAGGTTTCTTCACAGTAAGAGCTGTGAAAATATGGAATAGACTCCCTCAAGAGCTGGTTCTGTCCAGATCAGTAGATTGCTTAAAAACAGGCCTAGATTATTTCCTAAATGTACATAATATAACTGTATACTAAAATTTATAGGTAAAGTTGATCCAGAGAATATCCGATTGCAGTTTTAAACACACTAACAAATTGAAGTCAAACTCTAGCTAGTTATTAAGTTACAGCAGTTTTTTTTGTTTTGGAATAAAGGTTTTATATAAACAAATAAAAGATGGCCATTGTAAGCACCCCTGCCAGCATTAAATTGTTTGCCTCATCCCTGTAAACTTATACATTAGCAAAAGAGCTTGTCCTTTTGAAAAACAACAGACTTACTGGCTGGATCACTAGGTGAAAATAGAAGAAAGAAAGCCTAACAAAAAAAAGGAATGCAGCAATCACATCTAAGAACTGGTAAGCTGAAATATAATAAATGTTTGATTTGGGGTTCATTACTGCTTAAAATAACTGCAGTGCAGTAAGGAAGGAATGCAAAGACCTGTGCACTAGGGAAATGAAGCAACCTCTCTCCAAAAAAATTACCCAATATAGAAGGGAAAATTCTACAGGTCAAGATTCAGCAGTTTACCTACACCTTGTCAGGTCACCTGAGGCCAGGTGACAGATGCACACCATTGGGGTCAGGAGTGCACCGATAAGGTAGTGGTCCACTGGAGCACCAACACGGATCCCACAGGGAGCTAGAGCATAAGATTCCTCAGGAGTGTAAGAGCCAGCAGGTGTTCACTAGAGCCTCTAGTGGTGAGGATGGATTGCGCTGCAACTGGCTCCAGGTCGTGGCCCCCAGGGTTTCCTAGCTCACGCTCACAGTAGGCTACAGGAGGATAGAGAGGAAGCAACAGTCCATGATAACAAGAGATAGTAAGGAGATAAGCCAAAGGTCGGGGCGACTAGCAGACAAGGATAAACATAGAACACCCCAAAGTTCAGGGTCACAAGCAGGCAGGGATAGTTAAGAACAAGCCAAGATCGCTAACTGGAATCAGACAAAGAAGACACAGCAAGTCGCACACGAAAGCTAAACACACAAAGTTGATCAGCAGGGCTGGCTTTCAGTGCACAGGTTAATATAGAGTTCTCTGCTAGGGGCTGGGGTGGAGCCATGCTTAGAGGAGAGATTATTTAAGCAGTCAGGTGAGAGTGGCTGGCCTCTAAAGGTGAACACATGGAGGAGAGGTAAGCTGACAGACAAACACTACTGCATATTCATGACACACCTCAAGGCTCCATTCACACCTGAGCGTATCGATTTACTGGTGTTTTTCTGGCGTTATTTTAAGTTTATTTGCAGCATTTTACAAGCTTTTTTAAAGCCTTTTTGAAGTGTATTACAAGCGTTTTACAGCTTCAGGTGGGGAGGGGAGGGAGAGAAAATTAGGGGTGGAGAGCTGCTGTTTGAGCAGAAAATGAGCGTCAAAACGCTCGTAAAATGCTCAAGTCAGGCGTTTCTTATGAAGTCGGCCAAAAATGCTTCTAATCTGCCAAAAAGAAGCTCATGTACTTTTTTCAGCTTCAGGTGTTTTGCTTCAGATGACAGAACGCTCATATGTGAACAGGGGCCATTAAAATTAATTGGATCTGGCTTGTTGAGCGTTTTAGAGATACAAGCTTTAAGCCGAAAATCACTCAGGTGTGAACGGGGCCTTAGGTAAAGGGACAGTCTTTTGAGGACAGTGAGGTGCATATTTTGGACAGAGGAAAAACTGGTTTGCAAAAAGGATGAATATGTCAAACTAGAACAACCATCATTTAACAGGGGTGAGAACCTCCAACACCATCTGCCTTACATATATAATGCCATTTTAACATCTCTACCCTGGCATTTAATTCACAACTTCACCCAAGTAAATCAAAGGATTAACATTAATGAAGCCTTCCTGACACCAAGGATGGTATAGTATAACTGGCACAGGTTGGTTCCACAATTTTCACACCTTCCATCCTATTCTTGGACAATAACATCTGCCTTTCCATGGTAATTGGATCAAGGTGTTGGTGCTACCTGTTTGGATAAAAATACTTTGATATTCTCCTGACACTCATCATTTCAGATGCACACTGGATGTTTTTAATGTTGCTCTTAGGATCGTCTGGCTTATTTTTTTTCTGCCCCTGCATGTTAGCCTATCTATCCATGCACAGATAGGCATTTAAAGAAGTCTAGAGGCAGGAACGTTTAGAGGCAGCAAAAAGAAAGAAAACAGGTTGCCTGTGCATTCAGGTGCAATGGCGTGTATAAACACGTCTAAATGCGTGTTAACACTAGATGCATTTACCAATACAGCATTTATTAATTTCAATGGCCAGAAGTCATTATAATTCTGGCCAATGAAGTGAATTAACACCTAAGCACTTGACAACCCTACCTCGTGTTTACAAGCATCAAGCGTTTTTTCTGCCATAGCACTGTTGCCAAGAGGAAAGGCGTCTAGGAGAGATGGCCAAAACATCCATTGTGTATGAGGCCTTAGAATTGAAGAAGTGGCTTTGACAAGCCAAAACACTTCTTCAATATTACAGAACAAGCCAAGAGAAATGTGACTAATATTAGATACGTTGACAGCAGTATCTCAACTGAAAAGCGTCTGTCACAGCTGTGTCATGAGAAAACCGAGATCTGGAAGTAATAGCAACATGGTGTGTCTGTTGTAACATTACAGGTGTAGTAAAAAGTTGAGTAGCCTTTAATAAAAAAAACTGAATATCATCTTATATGATCAAAAATTAAATAAGGGATTGCATCCCTGAATGCACAGATTTCTATTTATGTTATGCTATTTAAACTCATTACATGTATTTATATGTGTTTAGAAATAACCTATACATGCATATAATTACATACCCGTGTGAATGAGACCTTAGAAAGGCGGAAGGTATGAGTGATCACCAGTCATTTAATCATTTACTCCAGAAAATAAATATATATACTATAAACGGAAAGTCGGAGCAGAACAGCATGTAAGGTAACATCATTGTTATTGAATTATTGAAAAGTCAGTGCTCACTTGAGATAAATGAAAATTAAACCATTAAGTCAAACCACTCAAGGCATTCTATTTAAGAATGATGCTTCACTTGGAACTATGGAAATGTTCTGTCCAAGTGTGTCATTAAATTGTTAGTAGATACAAAAATGCAGCACTGGGTATTGGAAAGTGAGCAATGTGTACTGATGTCTCTACTGCTCAAACATTGCACTGGTGATATTGTATAGGCTAAGCTTAAAGCAATATTAAACCCCAAACGTAATATATTGCAGCTTACCAATTACTACCATGTGGTGGCTGTATTCGTATTTTTTGTTTTTTATTTTTTTGTTTTTTTGCCTCTTTTTTCACCTGGTCATATGGCCAGTAACACACCTCCTGTATTAGGCTGGATTCCCACCTATGCATTTTTTGTGCTTTTTGCATTTTGCAGATTTGCACTACAGAATGTGTTAAATAGACTGTAGTGCAAATCTTAAAAATGCAAAAAGCACTAAAAATGCTTAGGTGTGAATCCAGCCTTAGAGGGCCCCCACTGTGGGTGAAGGAGCACAGAGGTCATCATTGGACAGCAGCATTTTCAATCTGGGGGGAGGCATGTTAGGCCCCTTTCACAGGTCTCCGTCCAGTGGATCCACCTGCTCAGCAAGGAATCCCTCCGCTGATCCCCGCTGAGCAGGCGGATGCCAGGTCTGTGGCCACTCCGCTATGCAGCTCCTCTATCAGGCGGTCGAATGGAAATGGACCACCTGTTTCCATCTGACTGTTATCCGATCCACCGGAGAGATGGGGATCAGAACGGATGCCGGCGGGTGTCAGCGGACACATGTCTGCTGACAGCCCTGCTCCATAGAGAGCTATGGATGGTCCAATCAGGTCCACCTGAAAAACGGACAGGTGGACACGATTGGAACGTTCTTGTGAAAGGGGCCTAAGATGTACTAGCAGATTTAAATACACTGACAATTTGAAACCAGACCCCAGCTAATACTTTATAAGCAGTTACAGAAAACCTTTTATTTTTCGTTTTTGGATAAAGGTTTTACATAAAGAAATAAAACTGGTCCTTGTAAGCCCCCGTTAATGATAACTAGTTTGTCTTATATCTGTAACTGATACATTATGCTAGGGAGCTTGTTCTTTAAAAAAAAAACAGACTTACTGGCTGGATCATCAGATGAAAAAAGAAAAAAGAAAGCCTAAAAAGAATATGAATGCAGCCACCATATCTAAGAAATTGTAAGCTGCAATATAATAAAAGCTTAGACCTGAAGACATAATTTGGCAGGCCCAAATCTCTTCATCCTAAAGATCTGCAATTTTTACTACAGTCCAACTCTTACCAATTTTTATTTTAATTTTTTACCAGAGTGGTGTTTTATTGCTCTTTGCGTCCCCATTTGGAATATTTCTGCTTTTTTCCCACTTGAGTGTAAGCACACCCCAGTGACCGGAGGTCATTGTGGCCAAGACTTTTGTAGCGGACCTTACATGGAGAATAGAACTACATTTCACTACAATAGCCAAACTAAGTTGCCATGCAGGGATCTAACTCTGCCAGAGTGTACATTTCAGGAGGTGAATCGTGTAACTCAAGCCCTCCTACCAGCTCTCCTTCAAACATAGAGGGTCCATGGCACCTTTAGAAAATACAGAAGGACACTTGTCATGGAAACTTGTGAGAACTCACAGTTGGCACGCGGTTATGGCATGGTCCAATTGACTTTAATAGGTGCATTTGGCAAGTAGCAACACCTGCCAAATGTTACATGTCAAGTTAAAATTGTCACATGTCAATGTGAATGGAGCTGAGTGCCCACCATGTTATTGTTTAGGTAGAAGCATTGGTGGCAGTAAAAATACTGTTATTACCACCCCTTTGCAGCTTGTGTAAACTGTGAATTTTGGGTTTGTTGGAGGAAGAAGAGAGAAAGGTGGGGAATGGCATGGAGGACAGTAGTGCACGGGGTTTGTTTGGGCTGATAAAGAAGAACAGTAGAGGGAGGAGAGTAGGCCACGTATGGTACATATTATAAACTGCAGAGAGTAATAATGCAGTACCAGTAAAATCCCTGTACCTTTTAGCCATGTCCACTACATCTCTTCTTTATACACAAATAACCTTCTTGATTTTAATTTAATGCTAAGGGAGCCATGCTGCAGACATTTTGTCTTAATTTTGATGAAAAATAGTAAATGGACAAGATTTTCTAACTTGTCTTAAGCATACTTCACCTGAAAAGACTCAGCTTGTACTGTCAGTAAGTACCTAACAGACAGGAGATTGTGATGGTAAGATTGGCAATAGTCATGCATGAGTACCTTAACCACAGCCCCGGGAAGATTTGGCTGCTCAATGACCAGGCCATTTTTTGCGATACGACACTGCGTCACTTTAACTGACAATTGCGCAGTTGTAGAAATTTGTGGGTTGTGGGTGGTAACAGAAGGCTACTACCTGGAAACATCAGACATTTTTCTTTCAGAGCGGCCCAACATTCAGTCATAAAAGCAGGGTGTTAGAAGCCAATACCGATTTGTGCAGGCACCTCTAGATGATTGAACTTTACACCTGCAGAAGTTTCATTTATTTATTTGTATTATGGCAGAATCGCTTTAAGTGGTAGATTTATAGACAACTGTATTGCAAAACTGGTCCAATACTACCCTTATTATATCCATTCCTTAACTGCTTGCCGACCACTTCACGCACATATACTGCAGCAGAAGGGCACATACAGGCAGAATCACGTACCTGTACGTTGCCCTTTAGGAAACAGCTTGCGGGCATGTGGCCGCCTGCCGCGAGCTCCGTGAGTGTGATCGCGGGTCCTGCAGAGTCTATGTCTGCGGGGATACCCGCGATCGCCTCACAGAGAGGAAGAACGGGGAAATGCTGATGTAAGCAAGCATTTCCCTGTTCTGCCTAATGACACTGACACTGATCACAGCTTCCTGTGATCGGGAGCAGTGATCAGTGTCATGTCACATGTAGCCCATCCCCCCCACAGTTAGAATCACTCCCTAGAACACACTTAAGCCATACAGCGCCACCTAGAGGTTAACCCCTTCACTGCCAGTCACATTTACACAGTAATCAATGCATTTTTAACTGCACTGATCGCTGTATAAATGTGAATGGTCCCAAAATCGTGCGAAAAGTGTCCGATCTGTCCTCCATAATGTCGCAGTCACAATAAAAATCGCTGATCACCGCAATTACTAGTAAAAAATTAATTATTAATAAAAATGCCATAAAACTATCCCCTATTTTGTAGACGCTATAACTTTTGCGCAAACCAATCAATAAATGCTTATTGCGATTTTTACCAAAATATGTAGAAGAATACATATTGGTCTAAGCTGAGGAAAAAAATTTTTTTTATAGATTTTTGGGGATATTTATTATAGCAAAAAGTAAAAAAAAAATAGTTTTTTTAAAAATTGTCGCTATTTTTTTTGTTTATAGTGCAAAAAATAAAAACCACAGAGGTGATCAAATACCACTAAAAGAAAGCCCTATTTGTGGCAAAAAAGGACATCAATCTTTTTTGTGAGCCACGTCACACGACCGCACAATTGTCAGTTTAAGCGACGCAGTGCCGAATCACAAAAAGTGCTCTGTTCTTTGGCCAGCCAAATGGTCCGGGGCTTAAGTGGTTAAGACATTCTATTTCCCCTGGAAACATGAAGGTGTCTGTCTTTTTATTGCCGGCCTTTTCTGCTCTGTTCTCTTCTGAATTTTTACCTTGGGAGAGGGCACAGTTAAAAACCTTGACCTCAGGGGCACAGTTACCCACAGGTATGAAGAGGCCTGTACATGTTGAAAATTAGTCCTACTGAACAACTTAATATAATATAAATAATACACTATATATATATATATATATATATATATATATATATATATATATATATATATATATATATATAATACGGTATATATGCAGTATCTCACAAAAGTAAGTAGACCCCTCACACATTTGTGTAAATATTTTATTATGTCTTTTCATGTGACAACACTGAAGAAATTACACTTTGCTACAATGTAAAGTAGTGAGTGTACAGCTTGTATAACAGTGTAAATTTGCTGTTCCCTTAAAGTAACTCAACACACAGCCATTAATGTCTAAACCGCTGGCAACCAAAAAAATATTTTAATGTAAAAAAATGACAAAATAAACATCCAAATAGCAAAAATGCATCACTGAACACCATAAATAGACAACGTTGTCTATTTATGATATTAAGTAATGAATTTTTGCTATTTGGATGTTTATTTTGTCATTTTTTACATTAAAATATTTTTGATATATTTTGTTCTGATTCTGGATATTATTTCCCTAGGCTCTATTTAAGTTGTACTTGGTTCTGTGCCTTCTTTCTAGTACAGTGCACATTTTTCCATAGACTTATTAGTGTTAAAAGGTCTCATGTGTGAATGGGGAGCAGGTGTGTTACATTTGGTGTTATCACTCTCACTCTCTCATGCTGGTCACTGGAAGTTCAACATGGCACCTCATGGCAAAGAACTCTCTGAGGATCTGAAAAAAAAGAATTGTTGTTCTACATAAAGATGGCCTAGGCCAGGGGTGCCCAACCCTTTGAAAAGCGAGGGCCACTTAAGCGACTTGGTAAACGGTCGCGGGCCACAATGAGCAGAGAAGATGGATGGCATGTCCGTGTCCACTCTGCATTTGGAGAGCAGACACGGACGCAGCCCACGATACTTTTTAGTGGATCGAATTGTAGGTAGAACACAAGTTGGTTTATGTCTGCCACTACTAAAGCCCCATACACACGCGCGGATTATCCGAGGACCAGGTCCGTCAGACCATGTCCGTCATACTTTGTCTGATGTTGGTTTTGCGTACACACGGTCGGACAAAGTTGTCGGAAAATCCGATCATTCTGAACGTGGTGACGTTTGTTGCCTACGACGGGACTACGTAGAGGCTAGTAGCCAATAGCTTTGGTCTTGTAATGTGATCTGAGCATGCGTAGCACTTTGTCCGGTCGGAATTCGCTACACACGATCGGATTTGGTGTGATCGGACTTTGTTGTCAAAAAATCTATCCAGCAGGAGATAGGACTTTGTCCGTCAGACAATCTGATGGAAACTGTCCGATGGTGCCTACACACGGTCTGATTTTCCGACAACATTGTCCGATAGGACAGAATCCATCGGAAAATCCTACCGTGTGTATGGGGCTTTAGAGGTGAATGGAGGGTCCAATTGGTCGGACTGATTGTGCGAGAGGGGTCCAAGGCTGCTATGGCTCAGTGCAGGTAACCCACAGGTAAATTGCTCTGCACCTGCGTATCAGTTTGAAAGCAGCCCAGTAACCACTGCAGAAAAGATATGCCCATATATACACTATGATTTTAGTAATAAACTGACCTTTAATAACAGTATTCTTTCTATTCAATCCCAGAGCAGGTCGCAGGCCACATCAGAGGGCTCCGCGGGCCACATGTGGCCCCCGGGCCACTGGTTGGGCACCCCTGGCCTAGGCGATAATAAGATTACCAAGACCCTGAAACTGAGCTGCAGCACAGTGGCCAAGACCATACAGCAGTTTATATAAAAAAATGGCTGCGCTGCTGAAAGTGTGAAATGAACACACCAAAATTAAAGTGTTATATGTGTGAACATATATATAAGCACCAAAGATAAAATATAGACAGTGCAGTAATTTACACTTTTCCATTTTTACACTATTCATACAGCAGTTTAACATGACAGGTTCCACTCAGAACAGGCTTCGCCATGGTCAACCAAAGAAGTTGAGTACACGTGCTCAGCATCATATCCAGAGGTTCTCTTTGAGAAATAGACGTATGAGTGCTGCCAGTATTGCTGCAGAGATTAAAATGAAAATAACTGATACGCCCACTGGAACACACAACTGAGTGCTAGCCCCGGCTCGCCTCCGTGGTAAATTGTTAAAACACGAAACGGCTACACCTCACGTGGGCTCCAAGTAACGTTTATTTGAAAATAAAAATGAAAATATCCAAAATGACACCAGCAGTGGTCAAGGTAGACTTGTTTCACACAACGGAAATGTACTTAATCATTACTGCTGCATTATTGCTGCAGAGGTTGAAGTAGTGGAGGGTCAGTCTGTCAGTGTTCAGACCATACGCTGCACACTGCATCAAATTGGTCTGCATGGCTACCGTCCAAGAAGGAAGCCTCTGCTAAAGATGATGTACAAGAAAGCCCGCAAACAGTTTGCTTAAGACAAGCAGACTAAGGACATGGATTACTGCAACTGTGTCCTGTGGTCTGACGAGACCAAGATAAACCCTTTTTTGGTTCAGATGGTGTCAAACGTGTGGCGGCAACTAGGTGAGGAGTACAAAGACAAGTGTGTCTTGCCTACAGTCAATCATGGTGGGGAGTGTCATGGTCTGAAGCTGCATGAGTGCAGCTGGCACTGGGGAGCTACAGTTCATTGAGGGAACCATGAATGCCAACATGTACTGTGACATACTGAAGCAGAGCATGATCCCCTCCCTTTGGAGACTGGGCCTAAAGGCAGTATTCCAACATGATAACGACCCCAAACACACCTCTAAGATGACCGCTGCCTTGCTAAAGAAGCTGAGGGTAAAGGTAAGGAACTGGCCAAGCATGTCTCCAGACCTAAACCCTATTGAGCATCTGTGGGGCATCCTCACATGGAAGGTGGAGGAGTGCTAGGTCTCTAACATCCACCAAATCCGTAACGTCGTCATGTAGGAGTGGAAGAGGACTCCAGTGGTAACCTGTGAAGCTCTGGTGAGCTCCATGCCCAAGAGGGTTAAGGCAGTGCTGGAAAATAATGGTGGCCACACAAAATATTGACACTTTGTGCCCAATTTGGACATTTTCACTTGGGGTGTACTCACTTTTCTTGCCAGCGGTTTAGACATTAATGGCTGTGTGACAAGTTAGTTTGAGGGGACAGCAAATTTACACTGTTATACAAGCTGTACACTCACTACTTTACATTGCAGTAAAGTGTAATTTCTTCAGTGTTGTCACATGGAAAGGTATAATAAAATATTTTACAAAAATTTGAGGGGTGTACTTAATTTTGTGAGATGCTGTGTATATGTACTGTATACATACAAAAATCTAAAAGATTTTAGGTTCTGTCAGTGCAATTCCTTAAAGTATAAAAAGGATTTGTTGTACATATCACAAACTCAGGATGCACCTTTTCTAGTGTTCTTAGTCCAGCTATTGTTTAGTATAAATGCTTGGATGTTATGTGATCTCTTTCTTGGCTCTGGAAAACAGGAACATTGCCTGTGAGCATGAGCCCAACCCTGAAATAAAAGGCCTTATCATTTTACTATTCACAGTACAAATACTGTATGCACACAGACATCATTTTTTTCATAAGTCCGTGTAGCTTTTGTGTTCTATATTACAAATTAGAAAATAAGAATAAGTCATAAAATGCTCTAACCTTTGCTATATTAAAATAAATATGGGTAACATTGGTAACATTTGGGTGTATTTATAAAATATTTGCATTGCTGTTCGTCCATGAAAACTGCATGCAAATTCCTTCTTTGAGGTTGGGGCAAAATTGAATTTTGCCTTATTCGCACAGAACAAATTTACAGCAATGCAAACATTTTCTCAGGATATATTCTATGTATTTCATAAGTGGAAAATACTATATTATGGCCACTAAATGATGCAAAGGAGCGTATACGTATATCCTATGACAGAATTATTTGATAAAGCACTATGCCTAGCACAAGCATGTCAGAATAAAATTTGTTCCTGTTAGCTTTTTTCATAAAGTAAGATTATTTTACATCTCAGTGTGCAGCACTCTTGTGGTGATACAATTGATTCATTAAAGCGGCTTTAACCACCTCCTGCCCGCCATATAGTAAAATGACAGTGGGTGGGATCCCCTCTCGTTCTGGGGCTGTATCATATGACGTTGTCCCGGTCTCGCCGCTCTCGCGTGCGTGATGACGCGGCTCTTTACCCAAGTGATTAGCTGTGTCCAATCACAGAGGATCACATAAACATGAGCAAGAGGAGGCTCTAGGCTGCACCAGTACCAAATAGATAACTATACATCTAGACCAAAAAAGATCCTTGTCCTTATAAAGAGTCATCCAGACGAGGCTCTAAAGAAAAGGGAAACCTGGAAACGTGATGTGGATATTCTTACATGGACTTAAGCGGATGATTTTTATGTTAAAGATACAAGCACTGGTTTGTGAGTATGCTTACCTCTAATTTATTTAATAAAGGCATGTATTGAGAATAACGCGCTAGCCCTACGCACCCTGTTTTCTTCTATTCTATTAGTGTCCTCGGACTTCCCTGGTCCTTGGAGGGCAGCGAGGTGTGCATTATCCACATAAGTATGTCAAGATAGGAGACTGCAATTATGTTGGAGCTTACTGCACAGCACAGGAGAGTGAACAATGTGGTATTCTTTGAAGCCAAAATTTGAAAAGCTGCTGACAGACAGGGTTTTTATAACAGAAAAGACCCTAGAGACCTCTTCTGCCTCAATAGTCTCTCTCGGCTTGTCAGCAGTACCGAGATCTGAGCTGTGTCAATGCGCAGCTCAGACCACATTTACGACATTTGCTCTGTGCTGTGATAAAGTGACTTTTTTGCACATGTGCAGGATCAACTTCATCACGTCTGGCAACTCAAGTGGCCAAAAGGCGAACCCAAAAGAAAGACCGGATGAAGAAAGAAGAGCCTAGGATCAGCTGGATCAGTAACAGGGACAGCGCGGTAGGGCTTCACTTGACAGGTAAGTCTGCCACACGATGCTAATATGCTTTAAAGGGTTAGTTCACCTTTTCACAAAAAAAATGAAAAAGTGGACTAACTCCCATGACCCTGCCCACCCCTCTTGTTAACAGTTCTGCACTTAAAAACATCAGTGCTGGAGGTGTAACAGCATATTGTGAGTAAGAGTGACCAATGAGACTCCATTTTGGTCAGTCATTCTTATTGGTTCTCTCCAGCTATGCTGCTATACAGCTTCCAGGGTTGTTTTGTGAGGTTTTAAAGTGCTGGCCTGTATACTGGCAATAGAGGACATCAGAAGATGGGGATCACACCAGGGACCATCAGGTGGGGACGATGTAAAGAGTTAGCTAACCTTTTCATTTGTTGTGATGCATACTTACCTCCATCCAATGTTCTTGGCTACGGTGTTTGTTTACATCCAGTGCCACAGGTCTCCATTGGCCTATCCGTGACTGTACATTACAGTCCCATAAATTCTCATATGACTGTCTCCCAGCGTCCCTGGGCTCAGGACACAGTCTAAGGCCCCTTTCACACTTATACGACTTGTCCCACGATTTGGGACTGCAAAGTAGCATGACAAGTCGTTCCCCATGATTTCCAATGTCAGTCATTCATATTAGTACGACTTTGCGCGACTTTGAAGTCGCACAAGTGTGAAAGGGGCCTTATAGAAATATATGAGGCACTAAAGCACAGGTGCAGCCAGGACAGTGAAGATTTGCATCGCTTGTTGTAAACAAACATCTGAACCACAGCCGTCAGATTGAGGAAAGTAAGCATCTGTGGAGGGTAAGATTAGATTAGGTTAGGTCAAAGAAGGGGGCAAAAAGAATAAGTGAGCGCACTTTGTTTTAAAATTCACTTATCTTTTAACTACAGTATGTCCACATACTAGCCAGGTTAAGGACATCACAGAGAGTTCTATAAATCCAACATTGTGATAGAGAACGGGCAAATTACGTATAAAGCTTTTTTATTGCAGCCGATGCAAGGAAAACTACAAAAGGATAAGACAACTCAAACCTGATCCTTCACTTTGAATTTGACCCTGATTGAAATACCTGCTGACTTCCGATGTCTCTCAGGAAGCCTGGCAGTGGGTCCCTCCATCTGACACAGTCAATACAAAGGCTGTCACTCCCCATCCAGTATCTTTCATTGACATTATTTTACACGGCCTGCAGGAGATACTGTTAAGCGAGTCTCTGATAGATTTTATGCCATCAAGAGCTATTCATATCTAGAAGGTCTAATTTCTAAAATTGATGTTACAGACTTTTACTGTAGTAGATATATTTTAAACAAATGCCATGTATTTTCCCTATAAAATACTTATTTTAACCTGTTTTTATCCTTTTATGTATTATCTCAATGCTGCTAATCTCCAGCATCTTTTTGACTACTTTCTGTCTACATACCTTCGCTCCAGTGTTGGCTGCACACTATGACACAACATGTGACAATGGTGGAACATGCCTACACACTTTGTGTCAGCTGCTTGTAGTCACCACTAGGGGTGTCTGTGACTGGGTGATAATGCAAGAGCCAGATATGGGAAACATAGTCACCCTAGAAGAGCAAAACAAGGACCCTCATGGCATGATCATCGGTTATTACTGGAATAAATGATTTTGTTTAAGAGGATGAAAAATAACTTTTGAAATTACACTAGCTTGTCAAACGTTTTAAGAGATTTTAGTAATGGGTTTAGATCTGTGGTAACTCTGCCCTTGCTTTGTTAACTTACCCTTCAGCAAGGCATGTTGGAGGGAATTCAGTAAAGCCTTTTTGACACATTTCTGTTTACTTTAAAAATACCTGCGCCTAACTCAGGCAGCATTACTGACACAGGTAACAAAATCCAAGAATTTTTGACCCTTGCCACTTTAAGGACCTGTTGCTATGGCAGTGACTGATTTTCAAGAATTACTGCCAGTTCGCAGATTAAGAAACTGGTGGTAATTAAGGCCAGCTCTCATCTGGCATATAGAGGTAAAAGAGTACTCAGAGTTGTTTGTACTTCCCACACAAAACTGTATCCTGGCTCCAACAGTGCATATATAAGCTCTTTTTGGCCATAACAAATCACAATATATGCCCTATAATAACGCCGGACCGGAAGTGACATCAACTTCCGGGTCACATCACCACAAGTCAGATTGGGGTCACTATTTCTTTATAAGCGTGCTGCTGGTGCTTGTAGTCCACACCCCAGACGAAGTCTTAGAGGACGAAATGCGTTGGGTGGACTACAGCAACAGCACTACGCCATTCTACAACTTACTACGAGACTTTTTTTATCTACGGAAATGTGAGTGTTTTTAATCTGTTTTTACAACAATAAAACCCTCTTACGTTATTACACCATGCAAGTTTCTCTCTTATCATGAATCAACATATCAATCATCAACATATGAGATACGTGCGAACACTTGGAGTACTGACGTTCATCCCCTACCCGCTGTCCATTTCCTTACGCATACCAACGCCATATTGAGCCAACCTTGGAGCCAGTCCGTGGAGCAGGGACCCGGTAACCCTCCAATTAAAGCCTATAACGACTTGCAAGGCATACGCCTTCCCAAGTCTGTGATATCTAGTAAGCCTTATTTCAATAAGCGTTGATGATGACAGGACCACAATCACCTCACTCAGAACACTATACAGTGTCACCGGCTGATCACAAGCAATTTTGTCACCCGCATATGGACTTCACTGCTATACACACACGTGTATAGTTTGATTACCCTTCACCTATCACTCAACTTGCTATTTATATATTTTTAAACATAATAATCATTTATTTTTTATTGCTGATCGCTTTTAAACCTTGTCACGTTTTTTTATCCTTCACAGGATCACTCATCACATATTCACGATTATTTATTCACAAGTTTTTAATTTTCACTCTTGGATATTTGTTTATTGTCCATTTTATATGTACAATTTTATTATATATTTTGTACACTCTACATTTTACATTTTTTCATACATTGGTTTTATTCATTTAATTCCATGAGATATCTTCACAATTGATGTACAATAGCACTCTAGCGCAACATACATTCTCTTTTCTCTGTATCCTGGCCCCATTTAGCTGTCAGCCATGAGATTTCCTGGCTAAAAGTTAAATGTAAACAAAGGAGCCAGGAATAGTGGCAATGTAATAACTCAAGTATGGCAATGCCCATATTTCGAAAATGGCCTGTCAATGGGTGGGCAGAGCCTATCCTAATGGGGAACTGAGGGACTAATTCCATATCAGGTCCACCTGCTTGTTGATAAACAGTGGATGGCAGCAGGGTGGATTTGAAAGCTGCTATTGGATTGAACAGCAGCGATAGATATTTACATTGCCAAGGGCTGTCAACCACAAACAGGAAGACCAGATGGAAAACTAGTCGCTCAGTTTCCCCTACTACAAAATGTCTTAGTCATTAGCTTGTCAGTGTGACAGGTGCAATGGCATGATAGGGAGAGAGCACACTGAGGAAGGAGTGTCCAATCTACAACACCCTTTATGAATTCCACCATTGTGTCTTTTGAAAAATCAGTGACATCACCATTCCTGGAGTTTCCAGTCATTGTTGAGTGATCCTTCCTCTCCCCGGAAGCTACCACTTTCACTGACACAGGGGATCATGTGATTGGACTGAATCAGGCTGAAAATAATTACTTATAAGCAGTGTTGGTCATCTTACTTTAAAAAAGTAATTAGTTAAGTTACAAATTACTTCTCCCAAAAACTAATTGCGTTAGTAACTCAGTTACTACATTGGAAAAGTAATTAGTTACGCAGCAAAGTAACTGACTTTTTTTTTAAATAAGGGGCGGGTCTAGTATTACTGTAACCAAGGGGCGCATTTATTATTATTGTTATATATCGTGTAACCAAGGGGCTGCTCTATTATTACTCTAACCAAGGGGCAGATATGTTATAGCGTGTAAGCAAGTGGCGGGTCTATTATTATTATATTGTGTAAGGGGCGGATGGCTACAGAAGAGGGCGAATGTTAAATTAATGGGCAGAGCTTGATATATCTGAACAGTAGAGTGTAGAATCAATGGCCTATAATTATACACTACTCAGCGCTGGATGCGTGTCCACAGTTAAAAACATACATCAGATGATGTAAGATAAATATTAAATATTCATAAATATCTTAAATAAATCTAAGCAGCTGTTTAAATGAAACAATTATATAAAGGTGATAGTATAAAATCAAACGTTGGTATTGGTGAGATAAAATACTAAAAACAGCGCTAAAACAGTGAGATAATTAAATCTTTCTGTGCAAAGTCCATGAATCTGTGTCATAAACAGTATTGTACTAGTAGATAGTCCTTGAGTGTTTCTGAGAAAGTAGTGCACAGTTCAATCGGTAGTGACTTTCCTTGTGATATATAGTGTATACAGTTGTATATCCAAGCACCGTTACAGACAGCTTCACCACGTGAGGCACTCTCCCCTCAGGGGGTTAAACTCACCGGAATGACAATTTAAACAGGCCTTAAGATATGGGGTATCACTATGGCTACCATTGCCCAGGACGCGTCACACATCCACCGTTAAACAGGGTCTGGTCTCTTCCTCAGATTTAGGTATCAGCAACAAGGAATCAGGGGTTCAAAGGGGAATCAACTCGCAATGATGGTCATAAAAAAACGGAAAGAATAGCATCCATAGCGTAATCCCGTTTTTATTTCACAACATTAAAAACAAATGAACCCTACAACTTCCCCTTTAAGAAAATAACGTACAATAAGCATTCTTTAAACCAGCATGTAAAGTAATCACTTGCGTGTGGGGAATAGGTAGGTGGCAATCCTCCACTTGGCCACAGCAGCAGTAACGTTCCTCCTGGATCAGCGTGTGTGTGTCTCTGCTGACACTTCGCGTCACTTCCGGGTGGGTGGTTAGAGCTGGTGGAGCGCAAACGATACTTCCGGTCAAACGTCGTGTAGGCCACGCCCTGACGCGTTTCGTCACTTCCTGACTTCAACAGAGGGCGTGGCTACACGACGTTCAGGCCGGTTTAAGTACCTGACTGGTCTGGATTGTGGCCAATCAGGGAGCTCAAAAACCGGACTTAGTTACCATGGCGATCAGACGCCATGGTTCTATACTCAGTATATACAGGAAATAGAGTCATGCACCATCCTATACAGATGCCAGCATATAATCGCATAGCAAATCAGTACATGTTAAAAATGGATGGAATAACATTCTATTAGTAAACCTCAGGATAAAAATGTGGTGGGCATCAGCACACTGGGAACGGGAGCTGACATCTTATGTGCAGCAATGACTTAAATTGATTTTAACACAAAATCATTAATAAACGAACCAAATGGTGAAACAGCAGTACATATGGGATATTGTAAATATATCCATACTGAATTGAGTAAGTTGGCAAAATATTTAGATAAATAAATAAATAAATATAATTAAATAGATGTAAGCCATACAAAGTGAGATATGTGATAAGACCACACTCAGAGGGATTTCGGGTTTTTTTTTAATATATATTAAAATATATAAAAAAAATATATAAAAATATACATATATAGTAAAAAGTTAAAAAATTAAAAAATATATATATATTAAAATATGTCAAGACCCACAAGGAAAAATATATATATAAAAAATATATATATAAAAAATTTATATATATAAAAAAAATATATAAAAAAATATATATATTAAAATATGTTAAAACCCACAAGAGAAATTAAAATTAAAATTAAAAATACACATAGACCTATGTGCATTTTAAAACACTTAAAAAAGTACGTTTTAAAATCGTGGTACACTGATTAGACATTAATTATAGATATATATACATAAGGAATATTTTACGGTAATAATAGGACTCCTTTATACCAATCCACCATAAATGACTGAATGGGGTAAATTTGTGTAGACTAAAAAACATATATATACATAAATATACATAATAAAATATATATATATATAAGCTATATATACATATAAAATACATATAAGCTATGTGTATTTTATATGTATATATAGCTTATATATATATATATTTTATTATGTATATTTATGTATATATATGTTTTTTAGTCTACACAAATTTACCCCATTCAGTCATTTATGGTGGATTGGTATAAAGGAGTCCTATTATTACCGTAAAATATTCCTTATGTATATATATCTATAATTAATGTCTAATCAGTGTACCACGATTTTAAAACGTACTTTTTTAAGTGTTTTAAAATGCACATAGGTCTATGTGTATTTTTAATTTTAATTTTAATTTCTCTTGTGGGTTTTAACATATTTTAATATATATATTTTTTTATATATTTTTTTATATATATAAATTTTTTATATATATATTTTTTATATATATATTTTTCCTTGTGGGTCTTGACATATTTTAATATATATATATTTTTTAATTTTTTAACTTTTTACTATATATGTATATTTTTATATATTTTTTTATATATTTTAATATAAAAAAAAAACCCCGAAATCCCTCTGAGTGTGGTCTTATCACATATCTCACTTTGTATGGCTTACATCTATTTAATTATATTTATTTATTTATTTATCTAAATATTTTGCCAACTTACTCAATTCAGTATGGATATATTTACAATATCCCATATGTACTGCTGTTTCACCATTTGGTTCGTTTATTAATGATTTTGTGTTAAAATCAATTTAAGTCATTGCTGCACATAAGATGTCAGCTCCCGTTCCCAGTGTGCTGATGCCCACCACATTTTTATCCTGAGGTTTACTAATAGAATGTTATTCCATCCATTTTTAACATGTACTGATTTGCTATGCGATTATATGCTGGCATCTGTATAGGATGGTGCATGACTCTATTTCCTGTATATACTGAGTATAGAACCATGGCGTCTGATCGCCATGGTAACTAAGTCCGGTTTTTGAGCTCCCTGATTGGCCACAATCCAGACCAGTCAGGTACTTAAACCGGCCTGAACGTCGTGTAGCCACGCCCTCTGTTGAAGTCAGGAAGTGACGAAACGCGTCAGGGCGTGGCCTACACGACGTTTGACCGGAAGTATCGTTTGCGCTCCACCAGCTCTAACCACCCACCCGGAAGTGACGCGAAGTGTCAGCAGAGACACACACACGCTGATCCAGGAGGAACGTTACTGCTGCTGTGGCCAAGTGGAGGATTGCCACCTACCTATTCCCCACACGCAAGTGATTACTTTACATGCTGTTTTAAAGAATGCTTATTGTACGTTATTTTCTTAAAGGGGAAGTTGTAGGGTTCATTTGTTTTTAATGTTGTGAAATAAAAACGGGATTACGCTATGGATGCTATTCTTTCCGTTTTTTTATGACCATCATTGCGAGTTGATTCCCCTTTGAACCCCTGATTCCTTGTTGCTGATACCTAAATCTGAGGAAGAGACCAGACCCTGTTTAACGGTGGATGTGTGACGCGTCCTGGGCAATGGTAGCCATAGTGATACCCCATATCTTAAGGCCTGTTTAAATTGTCATTCCGGTGAGTTTAACCCCCTGAGGGGAGAGTGCCTCACGTGGTGAAGCTGTCTGTAACGGTGCTTGGATATACAACTGTATACACTATATATCACAAGGAAAGTCACTACCGATTGAACTGTGCACTACTTTCTCAGAAACACTCAAGGACTATCTACTAGTACAATACTGTTTATGACACAGATTCATGGACTTTGCACAGAAAGATTTAATTATCTCACTGTTTTAGCGCTGTTTTTAGTATTTTATCTCCAACGTTTGATTTTATACTATCACCTTTATAGAGCTTGATATATAACAATAATAATAAATGCGCCCCTTGGTTACAGTAATACTAGACCCGCCCCTTACTTACACGATAGACGCCTCTTGCAGAGTAGCAGTACAGGGGGTCCTTATCCGGCGGGGGAACTTTTTCGGCAGGGCACCGGAATTACACTACTGCCATCTAGTGGCGGTAGATGTAATTGGGGTAACTAAGCCAAAGTAATGGGAACTGAGTTACCATGAGGGGAAAAGTAATCAGTTAGATTACTTGTTACCCTCTAAAGTAACTGCGTTAGGTAACTCAGTTTATTTTAACTCAGTTACTTACATCACTGCTTATAAGCTGCTTTTTTACACAGGTTAGGTATCATACATAGCAGGAGAGGGGACATTTTCTAACAAAGTTAAGCCGGCCAAACAAGGGTGGAAAGGTTCAGCAGGGACCAGTCGAGATTCGATCCATCTATGGGCAGGCTGACTGTTCCATTGATCAACTTGTGGACAACTAGCCTGTCAGATTTTTTACATTTGCAAGCAGTAATCTATGTGCTCTGCTGGCCGGGGAAGGCCAGTGCTGGCTTTCAGTGCCACCTGTCAGTGATGCTCATCAATGCCCATCAGTAATGCCCATCAGTGCCACCCATTAATGGCCATCAGTGCCCATTAGTGCCACCCATCAGTGCCGCTTATCCATGCCACCTATCATTGCCCACCAGTACCGGCTATCAGGACCCGTCTGTGCCACCTATCAGTTCCCACCAGTGCCACCTATCAGTGCTCATCAGTGCCACCTATCAGTGCCCTAAGTGCAGAATATTAGTGCCTCCTCATCAGTGCCACCTAATCAGTGCCCATAAGTGCCGCCTCAACAGTGCCCATAAGTGCCATCTCATCAGTGCCCATAAGTGCAGCCTATTAGTGCCCATCAGTGCCGCCTCATTAGTGAAGAAGAAAAATTACTTATTTACAAAGTTTACTGACAGAAACTAAGAAAAACTTTTTTTTTTCCACAATTTTGGTCTTTTTTTTTTTTTTAGGAAAAAAATTAATATCCCAGCAGTGATTAAATACCACCAAAAGAAAGCTTTATTTGTGTGAAGAAAATTCTAAAAATTTCACATGGTTAGAGTGTTGTATGACCGCGCAATTGTCATTCAAAGTGTGACAGCGCTGGCCTTGGCAGGAAGGGGGTGTAAGTGCCTGGTAGACAAGTGGTTAAAGACATTTGAAAGGAAAGAACATTAGTCACAGCAATAATGCAACATTACCAACAAATATCAGATAAGTAAAAAATATTGTTTTGTTTTCAAAATTGTCGGTCTTCTTTTGTTTATAGCGCAACAAATAAAAACCATAGAGGTTATCAAATACCACCAAAAGAAAGCTCTATTTGTGGGGAAAAGGACATCAATTTTACTTGTGTACAGCCATCTAGATAAAGGAAGGCCTGTAGACGTGGTGTATCTGGATTTTGCAAAAGCATTTGACACAGTTCCCCATCAACGTTTACTGTACAAAATAAGGTCTGTTGGCATGGACCATAAGGTGAGTACATGGATAGAAAACTGGCTACAAGGGCGAGTTCAGAGGGTGGTGATAAATGGGGAATACTCTGAATGGTCAGGGGTGGGTAGTGGGGTCCCACAGGGTTCTGTGCTGGGACCAATCCTATTTAATTTGTTCATAAAAAAAGGGATTAACTCCAGGGATAAAGTGATAATTCTCCCGCTCTACAAGACTCTGGTCCGGCCGCACCTGTAGTATACTGTCCAGTTCTGGGCACCAGTCCTCAGGAAGGATGTACTGGAAATGGAGCCAGTACAAAGAAGGAAAACAAAGCTAATAAAGGGTCTGGAGGATATTAGTTATGAAGAAAGGTTGCGAGCACTGAACTTATTCTCTCTGGAGAAGAGACGCTTGAGAGGAGATATGATTTCAATTTACAAATACCATACTGGTGACCCCACAATAGGGATAAAACTTGTTCGCAAAAGGGAGTTTAATGAGACACGTGGCCACTTATTAAAATTAGAAGAAAAGAGGTTTAACTTAAAACTAGGTAGAGGGTTCTTTACTGTAAGAGCAGCAAGGATATGAAATTCCCTTCCACAGGTGGTGGTCTCAGCGTGGAGCATCGATAGTTTTAAAAAAACTATTAGATAAGCACCTGAACAACCACAACATACAGGGATATACAATGTAATACTGACATATAATCACACACATAGGTTGGACTTGATGGACTTTTGTCTTTTTTCAACCTCACCTACTATGTAACTATATATATGTAACCATGTAACAGCGTTGCATGACCGTGCAATTGTCAGTTAAAGTAACGCAGTGCCATATCGCAAAAAATGGCCTGGTCATGAAGGGGGGGGGGGGACCTTCCGGAGGGCAAGTGGTAATGTCACTTTAAAGCAGTGCTTCCGCTTATTTTGGACAATTTGTTCTTTCAGCTGCCTTTTGTTCACAGCACGGTGCAACATCATTTGACAGGAAAAGAGCAAGTGAAAGAACAGTGTACACATAAACCACCTCACATTATGTCACCCACATATAAAGCACACACCTATCCCCCAGAGAAAATAAAAGTTAGGCATATACCTGTTAGGCCTATTATCCCTCAATTAAACTGTCCAGTTTTATACTGCTGTATCCCGTAAAATATCTTAATTCTTGTAGTAAAGTCCAAGGCTGTGCTCTTTGTTTCTAATAAATTTTGGCCTAGCCTTGCTATTTAAAATTGTCCAGCTGCTGCCCAGTTTTACAGTGTTGGGTAATCTGTGGTCTCTTAACTCTTGTAGGAAAAAACACTTGTCTGTACTATTTTTCTCTAGTAAATTTCTGTCCAATCTTTCTCATTAAAAATGTCCTACTGCTGGCCAATTTACACTGGTGTATCATCCATGGTCTCCTAATTCTTATTAAAAGCTTATTAGGAACTGGCCAGCAGCAGGACAAATCAGCATCAGTGAAAACAAGTATAGCCACAGAGGACTACTGGTAAAATACTGGCCAATTTCTATCTTCCAGTCAAAGCAGGCCTATTGTCATTTGATGAAAAAGCACGTGTTGCTGCTAAAGCGGCCTGAAAAACGTATTTTATCAAAGTGAAATAAGTCATATTGGGTGCTGTTGCTGTATGTAAGCCAAGGTAAATGTAAAAGAAAAAAAAAAAATGAGTTCCACAGCCAAATATGTGCTACCAATGTATGCTGTCACTGAAAATTGTACTGTTCTGTGACAATGTAGAGCTTTAAGGCATTCCCCAATCATGGTATTTAAAGGATTTGTGTATTTTCAAACTTGCCCTCGAAGACACATGAAAAGACCCTCTGCCTACTGTATGGTAATTAAAAAAAAGTGTTGGTATTTGTTGGGGTTTGTATTGGTACATGTCCCACTTGGCAGTTGTAGAGGCAATTTTACATATTAGGCTTTGTTTCCAAACCTGGAATATCAATTTGTTTTAAAGCTAAGCTCCAGCCTTAACTTCAGTCATGCACATCTCTACAGGCTACTCCCCTGTACTGAAATTAGTCAGATTTCAGTGCATACTGTGAGCTTAGTGGTTGCATTAGCTGCAGCAATTGAGATACAGCTGACCCTATTTCCAGGATAGAGGATGACCACTGCCAGCATATACTGTATATCCATCCTGACTGTCCCTGGCCTGCCCTTTTATTGACTGGATTTCAGTTCTTTCAATTATGGCAGCTGAGCATCACGTGTGGGCGTTACCTAGAGAGGTCTGCATGCAAATGAAAGAAATTTTGATATTCAAGAAATTTTGATATTTACATAACTCCTCCCAAGAACCAGGCCACTGCTTGCATCAAGGCTAATGGTCTTTGAGCTAAATACTAAGGCAGGGTGCTGTGATGTTTTCAGGAAGTTACCTACAGCACCCTAACAGCCCCTCCCTCCATCTATGGTCTGCCTGCATTGCATAGAGCAGCACTGAGACCCTCAGTCTATAATAAGGTATGCATTAAAAAAGCAAAGGTTTAAAAAAAAAAAAACAGCATGTTGATAAAGGGAGAAGGAGGAACCGTGGAAGGCAAAATATTAAACTCCAGCTTAAATATTCCACATTTAGGCCTCATTTATTTGGGCGCTGCCACCTGTCCTGCATGCACCTGTCCTGCATGCAGTAGGTGTTTTTTTGGGGTCTGCCTTCACCCCGAGCTGCGTTCAGGCAGCTTTCAGAAGTAGATGAAATGCAATAGCTATATAGACACAGTTGCCTGTCAGAATTTGCCCGTTCCAAATGTTAACATGTAGCTGTGTCCATGCTTGCCACTGCATCTGCATCCACTTCAATTGGCTGCCTGCCCGCAGCTCTGGACAGACGCAGATGCCAAAACAAATGCCTCTTGCACATCGGATGGGTGAATGATACCTTAATGCCATTTGAAATAGCTTTTTTATTTTTAGATCACCTATATTCATATATACATATTTTATTCTTCCAAACTATATATGTCAAGATCAATCATTTTTTTTTCTTTTAGTAAATAATGTAATAGGATCCAATATTTCTGTTCCTGAAAGAACATATCCCTCGAGGTCTGACCCGAGTGCCTCTCTCATCAGTGCAGTTGGGCATGAATGCAGAAACAATGATGTACAGTTACCTACTATTGTTCGATTCCAATGTCATTTCGTGTCATTGTTTGGCAGTAACCTTACGTATGAGGAACACATTCATACAGCTGAGACAATAGTTGCTGCTGGTTTCCTGTTTAGGCGCAGACATTGGATGTTGGGAAATGACTAACCTGAAAACAAGTAATTTCCCATGCTCATTGTGCTTCCTATTCATACACTGTATGGGTCAGGGAAATCCACTATGGCACCATACAATTGCAAGTTGAACATTGCCTCATATTTATTATAATATAAACTTTGGTCTTGGAATGAAAAAGAAAAAAAAAAAAAAACAATATTCTCCTACCTTCATTTTTATCTAAAGGTGGCCATAGATGGATCAAAATTTGGCCTGTTCAGCAGAGACCAGCCAAGTTGGTGGCTGTTCCTGTTAGAGAAGAGTCGATCCACTGATGAGCTCCTTTCCAACTGGATCGGTGGCAAATTTTCATTTGATTAATGCTGCAGTCGACTGCAGCACTGATCAGTATATTGTGAGTGGAGGAGTCCTTGGTGTCAGAATACAATAGCGCAACGGAGAGAATTCCCCCATCCATCTTGCTTGTGTGCAATCTGTTCAGATTTTTTTTTAATTAGCCCACTGACTAAACTGAGTCATTTTCCTGTCGCATCATGGCAGCATACACACATGGGTTGTGGCTCCGCCCCCACAACCTGATAGGACCGCGTAGCTATTAAACCTTGAGAGGACCCCCGCCCCTACATTCTCCTTTTTTTCCTCACCTGACAAGACCGAAGAACAGCACCTCTTACCGCTATCGCCCCAGCCAGGTTCAAGCCTCTCCTGGGTGGAAGTCCTACCTGTACAGCCTCTAAATGAGCTAAATGGGGGAACCCCACTCTGATGGTCTCAGGGGTATGTAAAAATGTTTCTCTTACCTTGAACAAGCCTTAAATAGGCTTAGAATGCAGCGGCCTCCAACCCTGTCCTGCACCATGGTTCTTGGGCATATGTGTATTTTCCTGCACTCTGTTATTCATCGCTCCCGGCATGTTTTAAAACGCTGGGGACATCTTCCCCTCTCCCTCTAGGTTATTTCCGCCCAGCGCCGAGTGTCTCAGCGCTTCTGCGCAGGCGCGGGCGGCCAATACATCCCCTATAGCCTTGCCAGGCTCCAAAATGGCGCCGGGACGCGCGCGGCGCTTCTGCGCATGCGCGGGAATGACGTCACCGCGTCGGGAACGGCGCTAAATTTAAATCTTGTCAGAATCGCCTTTCCCTGTGGCTGTTTTGCACAGGAGAAAGAGCGATTTTGGACGTTTTTTTTTTCTGCAAAAACACTTCTATAGCTGCACCTACCTTTCCCTATTAGCTCTCCATTAAAGGTTAGTGGTTTTCCCTTCCCTTCACCGCTGCACCCCCCTTACCTATGCTTACACTGACTTCCCTGCCTAATAGATTTTCCTTCATGGAGGCCGCTGCCCCAGCAGACCATCACCCACCGACTAGGTAAGAGGGGAAGACGGGTAAGTAAGAAGAGGAAAAAGAGAGCCTGCCACTAACGCTGTCTAACCTGCACAGCCCTACCAGGTCATCAAGGTCATCACGACGCTCAAGGAGGAGTCGCTCTGGCCATAGACAAAGTCGCTCGGATCGCGGTAGAAGCCGCTCAAGACGCAGAGATTACGGGTCAAGCCGCAGAAGAAGTCGCTCAAGGTCCTACTCCCGCCATGGCCATTCCTATCATAGGAGATCGCCCACGCACAGGCACCCCTCACACGCACAAAGTCTGCGTCCATCTGGGAACTCCTGCTGGATCTGTGGCGCAATAGCGCTGCCAGAAAAACTGGCCTGTCGCACGTGCTTCAATGAAGCAACCAGGGACAGAGAGCCAGAACCGAGGGAGTTAACAAAAGAATTACCTCTACAATCCGCAGAGCCAGAAACAGGCAGAGCTATGCAGGGCACCTCGTCCTCCGCTTCCTCTCCACCTAAAACGACAGATCCCCTGTCAGATAGCGAGGACGTGGAAATGTTTTCTGGGTTCGATTTTACCTTAGTCGAGCCCTTCATTAAATCAATAAAGGAGGCTATAGATTGGGCCGAGGAGAAAGAAACCCCTCAGAAAGTGAAGAGATACTTATCAAATCTCAAAAATGACCCAGAAACCTTCCCGTTTATCGACGAGCTGGAGGATCTAATTAAAGAAGAATGGCAGAAGCCAGAGAAGAAGGCCAACCTCAGCAATAGGCTGACAAAGCTCTATCCCCTAAAGGAGCCTAATGCTAACCCCCTGACGTCCGCACCGGTAGTGGACTCCTCGCTGATGCGTCTGGCTAGACATGTGACCCTCCCAATCGAGGATGCAGTCACATTTAAAGACGGGCTAGACAGGAAGATAGACCTCGATCTGAAGAAGACCTACCTCTCTGCAGGGGGTGCATGTCGACCCGCAATAGCCCTAGCGGCTGTTGGAAGAGCCATCTCTAGCTGGTCCTCTAATGCAGAAAAGCTGGTAGCAGAGGGAATAGAACAAGAGAAGGTAATTGCCGCCCTCCAGGAACTCTCCCTCGCAGGCGACTTTGTAGCGGAGGCCTCAGTGGATATAATAAGATCCACCTCAAGGGCTATGCTTAGCTCAGTGACGGCCAGAAGGGCACTTTGGCTGAAGCCATGGTCGGCAGATCCAGCCTTAAAAACCAATTGGTGTAAAATTCCCTTTGACGGGGCTAAACTCTTTGGGGAAAAATTAGACTCGGCCATTTCTAAGGTCACCGGCGGGAAGTCAGGCTTGATTCCTTCAGACAGAAGGCCAAAACAACAGAGACCACCAACCTTCAGGCGTAACCTCCCTGACAGGTATAGGGAAGCTAGATCCTATAGACCCGGGAGAGAGTATAGGAAAAACTGGAAGAACCCCCAGTCATCCTTCCTCAAGCTCCAAAAACCTAAGACCCCTACCCCGGGAGATCAGAAACCTTTTTGAAGGTGTGTCCGCCCAACCAGCTTTAGTGGGAGCCAGGCTCACGAAGTTCGAGCGGGTCTGGGCGGAAATGATAAAGGATCCATGGGCAGTAGCCACGGTTCAATTGGGCCACAGGTGGAGATTCCAGGGACGACCAAGAGACCGGTTTTGCGTTACAAAAACCCCAGCATCTCGAGAGAAAAGGTTACTAATGACCGAATACGTGCAAACCCTCGAGCACAAACAGGCCATAGTAAGAGTTCCCCTACTACAGAGGGGGAAGGGGGTCTACTCACCCCTATTCCTGGTGAGAAAGAAGACAGGAGATCTCCGTCCCGTCCTGGACCTAAAAGGTCTAAACCGATCAATCCGAGTCGAGACGTTCAGGATGGAGAGTCTACAATCAATCCTACAGGCTATAAATATCGGAGATTGGATGCTCTCCATCGATTTGCAGGATGCCTATCTTCACATCCCAATCCATCCTTCATTCCAAAAGTTTCTCCGCTTTGCGGTAGACCGGCACCACTTTCAGTTCAAAAGCCTCCCCTTCGGGATTTCCACGGCTCCAAGAGCGTTCACCAAGGTTCTACTCCCAGTAATAGCTCTACTAAGGGAACAGGGCCTAAGAGTACACCACTACCTGGACGACATCCTTCTGCTGGCGGACACCCAGGTCTCCCTCCTGCAACATCGGGTAATCCTTGTCACCACCCTACAAAAGTTCGGATGGTTAATAAACTGGGAGAAAAGCCACTTACATCCTACCCAGAGGATGATTTTTCTAGGGGCCGAGTTAGATACCCGCCTCAACACAGTAGAACTCCCAGACGAGAAGATACCCACTCTGACTCAGAGGGTGAAAAGGATACTGCGGGCCTCCGCGGTACCAGCCAGAGAATGCCTCGGTGTTCTAGGGACCATGTCAGCAACTATCCCAATGATCCGCTGGGCTCAATGGAACACAAGACCCCTCCAAATATCCTTTCTGGAACAATGGAATGGCGTGTCAATGTCACAGCCAATAGTGATCCGGAAGGAGGTAAAGCAATCGCTATGGTGGTGGACCAAGACCCGCAATCTCAAGAGGAGCAAGAGCATAGTCCTTCCCTCTCAACAAGTGGTTACCTCAGATGCCAGCATGGAGGGCTGGGGAGCACACTACAATCACTACGCAGCCCAGGGGCGCTGGCCATTCAGGACGCACAACATAGTGTCCAACATTCTGGAAATAAGAGCGGCATTCAAAGCCCTAATAGCCTTCAGCGCCTTCCTGAGGGGGAAGGAGGTCCTACTGAGGATGGACAATCAAGTAGCAGTTGCCTACATAAACAGACAGGGGGGCACCAGGAGTCGCTCAATGCTCAGAGAAGTCATCCCAATCTTCGAATGGGCCCAACTATCCCTATCCGGGCTGAGAGCAGCTTATGTACCAGGAACCCAGAATCAGGTGGCCGACACCTTGAGTCGGGAGTTCACGTCCAATCACGAGTGGGCTCTAAACCAACAGGCCTTCGCTCTAATAACCGAGACTTGGGGGGTACCAGACATAGACCTAGCAGCATCACCAGCCAACACGAAGTGCCGGAGGTACCTGACGAGAGTTCCCTTTCCATCAGCGGAGGGCACGGACTGTCTACAACACAGCTGGGACTTCCACCTAGGCTACATCTTCCCACCAATTCCAATCATACCGAAGTTTTTACTCAGACTGAAGAAGTCAAGATCCACGGTGATAGCAGTCCTCCCTTTCTGGCCGAGACGCCCATGGTTCACAACCCTTCTCCAGCTGAACACAGCAGAACCATTGTCACTCCCGGTGTCAGCAGACCTACTCTCTCAGGGACAGCTCCTCCACCCGTGCCCAGAGAGACTACACCTGACGGCATGGAGGCTGAGAGGGCTAGATTTATAGCGCAGGGATGCTCACAGGAGGTAGTAAATACCCTTCTCCAGGCCAGGAAAGTTTCCACCAACAATGTCTACAAGAGAATTTGGGCCAAGTTCCTTACAGACGCACAACAGCAATCCTGGGATCCATCCTCCCCAACAATAACGCAAGTCCTGGAGTTCTTGCATTTAGGCCTGGACAAGGGCCTTGGGTCGAATACGCTGAAGGTACACGTCTCAGCCCTATCTGCCATGACAGGGGTAAGGTGGGCGCAAGAGCCTCTCATCGCCCAGTTTCAGAGGGCCTGCCTGAAATTAAGGCCTCCTAGAAAACCGACCTTCCCAACATGGGATCTTTCGGTAGTACTGGACTTCCTGGCACACGAACCATTCTTCCCAGTAGAGGATATATCATTATGGGATCTGACACTAAAAATCACTTTCTTGATAGCAATCACCTCGGCCAAGAGAGTTTCCGAAATGCACGCTCTACTGTCAAAGGAGCCATACTTAACTATCTATCCCGACAAAGTGGTCCTGAGGCCTTCAGATCGATTCGTTCCTAAAGTGGCTACCTCCTTCCACTTTAATCAGGAAATATGTCTTCCCACTCTGGCTACAGAACAAGGCAACCCGCATCCGCTAGACATAAAAACTAACATCCTGGCCTACCTTTCAATGACACATAACCTGAGGAAGGCAGAAAATCTCCTGGTAATACCTTATGGTGCCAGAAAGGGACAAACAGCAACTTCTCGGACTATAGCAGCCTGGCTAGTGAAGATCATCAAAAGGGCCTACTCATCTAGCCAAGCACAAGTACCTGAGGGCTTAAGGGCACATTCCACTAGGGCAGTGGCGACCTCCTGGGCAGCTTTCTGCAAAGTCTCAGCGGAAACAATCTGTAAGGCAGCCACTTGGTCCTCAAAAAACACGTTTATGGCACACTACAAGGTGGACGCCGCTAGGCTGTCCACAGCAGAATTTGGAAGGTCTATCATACAGGCCAACTCCTCTATACCCTGTAAATAAACCTTGTTTGCTCAGCCCCACCCAGTTTGCGAGTTATTCCCCATGTGTGTATGCTGCCATGATGCGACAGGAAAACGGAAAATTGTATACTTACCTTCCGTAATTTTCCTTTCCTGTTGCATCACATGGCAGCATACAAATGCCCACCCGCTGAGGTGAGGTATCTGGGTACTGAGAATGTAGGGGCGGGGGTCCTCTCAAGGTTTAATAGCTACGCGGTCCTATCAGGTTGTGGGGGACGGAGCCACAACCCATGTGTGTATGCTGCCATGTGATGCAACAGGAAAGGAAAATTACGGAAGGTAAGTATACAATTTAATACAAACAAATATCTTGAAATGATAAGAAAAAAAGGTAAGAAGCAGTGTAGTTAGCCGTGTCTCTTTTCAACACCTAGCATGGTCTCCACATAAATACTCCCATAAATACTTGAGCATATATTTTAGCATTATAAACACACACGCCACTTGATGCTCTCGTCCCCCCACATTACTTTAATTGACAGCCAGGCAGATACTTCTCCATCTCACCACCCCACTCATTCTGCCAGTTGGCCCCGCCCTCCCTCTTCCCCCACTGGCTCGCAGCAGCCCGGGAGGAAGGCATCCCAAGACGCGAGACGGGGATGGCCACGATTGGTGACAGCGGACCCTCACATCACGACCCCATGTTGGGCTAGCGGTGCCATGATTGGAGGCGACGTGGCATTGCCTTTGCATTGGCTTGGGCAGGATCGGCTTTTGGTTAGCTGGAGGAGTGTGTAACCAGTTGTGGAAAAATGAGGGTGGCCCGAGTTGGTGATGTGTCCCGTGTGTGTGCAGGGAGCGAGCGCCGGCGGCGGTGACGTGGGGGATGCCTGGTCAATTTTCAATCCAGGGGTAGGCAACCTTTTGAGCACAGTGTGCCGAAAAATTTTTTTTTCAAAGAAATTGAGCGTGCCGATTTTATAACAAAAAATTTTTTAACTTCACACTCTCAATCACAAAATGGATTTTTTATAAAGTAAATGTTTTTAAACTACTTGAGTAATAGTGACTAATTAACATCCTGCACTCTCATGCCTTAGATCAGCCCCAATTCCTGTACCTCCACTCCTCAGATCAGCCCCAATTCCTCAGTCCTCAGATCAGACCCAATTCCTCTACTCCACCTTCACACCTCAGATCACTGTACCCCCTGCAAATCTGCCCCCCCACTGTACTGTACCCCCTGCAAATATGTCCCCCCACTGTACCCCCTGCTCATCTGTCCCCCCTCTGTACCCCTGCACATCTGCCCCACCTCTGTAACCCCCTGCTCATCTGCCCCACCACTGTAACACCCTGCTCTTCTGTCCCACCACTGCAACCCCCTGCTCATCTGCCCCAACAATGTGCCCCCCTTCTGATCTGCCCCACCACTGAATCTCCCTGCACATCTGCTCCACACTGTACCCCCATGCTCTTCTGTATCACCGTTGAACCACCTTCTCACCTGTCCTAACACTGAACCCATCTTCTCATCTGCCCCACCACTGTAACCCCCTTTCTCATCTGCCCCACCTCTGTTCCCACTGCTTTTCTGCCCCACCACTGTAACCCCCTGCTCATCTGTCCCACCTTTTGCCTCTTTCACGCCACTGTACCCCCCTGCACATCTGCCCCACCTCTGTACCCCCCCCGCTCTTCTGCCCCACCTCTGTACCCCCTGCTCTGCTGCCCTACCTCTGTACCCCCTGTTTTATGCCCCACCTCTGTACCCCCTGCTCTTCTGCCCCCCTCTGTACCCCCCCTGCTCATCTGTCCCACTAATGCACCTCCCTTTCACATCTGCCCCAACACTGACCCCCCCTGCTTATCTTTTCCACCACTGTAACCCCCTTCTCATTTGGCACAACGCTGAATCCCCCCCCCCCCCTGCTCATCTGTCCCACCACTGTAACCCCCTGCTCATCTGCCCTATCACTGTACTGTACTGTGCTCTTCTTTCTCACCGCTGAACCCCCTTCTCATCTCTCCCACCACTGTACCTCCTGCACTTCTGCCCAACCACTGAACATCTGTGCCACCGCTGTACCCCATTATTCTGCCCCACCACTGTACCTCCTGCACATCTGTCTCACCTCTGTACCCCCTTGCTCTTCTGCCCCACCACTGTAACCCCCTGCTCATCTGTCCCACCAATGTACCTCCTTTCTCCTCTGCCCTGCCACTGTACCCCCCTGCACAACTGCCCCATCTCTGTACCCCCCTGCGTTTCTGCCCCACTAGTGTAACCCCCTTCTCATCTGTACCACCACTAAAACTCCCTTCTCAACTGGTCCATCACTGAACCCCACCTTCTCCTCTGTGCTACCACTGTAACCCCCTGCTCATTTTCCCCCATCACTGTAACCCCTTGCTCTTCTGTCCCCCCGCTGAACCCCCTTCTCATCTCTTCCACCACTGTACCCCCTGCACATCTGCCCCACCATCGTACCCTCCTGCTCTTCTGTTCCACCACTAAACCCCCCCCTGCTCATCTGCTCCACTTCTGTACCCTCCTACTCATCTGCTCCTCCGCTGTGCCCTCTTCTCATCTATGATATGTGTGATAGGCAGAGTGATGCAAGGAAGCAGAGATGAGACACATCTACCTGTCCTGGCACACTCATCCCAGCTGATCCACCTCTTGCATCCAGCCCACGTGCTTGTATGTGATGTATGGGATGTGTGTGATGTCACATACAAGCATCAGGAATGGATGCGCAATGATAAGCTCAGGTCAGGGGCATTTTCTGAAAGCAGTGGGCCAGTGTGCCAGATCAGGCCCCCGTAGCTGAGAAAAAGTGTGGTGCAGAGCGCCTCAGCAAAATTGGGTGTGATTTTCATTGTGCTGAATACTGGCTGTGGCTTAAAGGGACACAGAGTGCAGGGGATCAGTAGTAAGTGATGCAAAGTTCAGGGGTCAGGTGTAAGTGACGCAGAGTTCAGAGGTTGGTAGTAGGTGATGTAGAGGTTGGTAGTAGTAGATGATGCAGAGCTGAGGGGTCAGTAGTAAGTGACACATACACACAAACACACACATAATATATATATATATATATATATATATATAATATTTTGTAATATATTATATTTATTTATTTTTTTCAACAAAGTTCCCAGAAGCTCAACAGTAATTCCACAAACTGTCACCTGATTTTGGTTTTCTCAATCACAGTGAAATCCCTTCTTTCTGAGATTGGTAGTGGCAACCAAGTGAGTCATCTTCCTCCAGATGGTGGGCTGGGGCTAGCAGGACTGTGATTGGCTTTGGCAGTGGCAATCACAGTCCTCCTCCTCCTGTTTACAATGTGTGGGGGCACAGTGCCCCCCTAGTGCCCCCTAGCAAAACTGCACCCAATCTTTTTCCCATCACAAGAGCTGACGATCGCAGCTACAACAAAGTTAGATAACCAATCAATGTTTCCCATTGTTTACAATGTGTGGGGGCACAGTGCCTTCCCCTCCAGTGCAGGTGCGGCATGGGGAATTGTGAGATTGGAATGCATTAGCATCTCACTGACACTTCCCTGCACTGCTCTGCTGTTGGGGAGAGAGTCGGGTGCCGGCAAAAGAGGCTTTGCATGTGCCGATTAGTCTTTTGCTATTTATATAGACATTTATGCAAATTGTTATTCTAACATACAAATTATTTCTGTCTTTTTCGGATTTTAACTTTTTAAATACTCCAAGATCATTTTTAATGTTAGCATGGCCACTGAAAGCCTAACTGTCACAAGTGATATAACTTATTCGATATGATGTCTTGATTTAAATAATTGGGCTGGGTAGGCTGTAACAAAACAAACAATAATGACTAGCACAGCTGTGGATGAAATTCTCTGTGATCTTCTAAAGACTGTTGTCTTTTTCTTAAAAATAGAGCTGCACAGAAGTGATGGGTCAAATGTTAGAACAGGACATGGAAAACTGGTCTGTGTATCCAAAACTGACATTTTAGTTCATGGTAGCTTCTTCTGTCTCCTGGGTTTTGGTGAGCTGTTCATTTTGCAAGAGAATTTGCCTTGGAGCTTAGTGAATGCTGACTTAGCTAATGCTGACTGAAAGCTCTGCTGACTTACATCATCCAGTCCTTTGAGAATGTCATATCTGACGAAACCAGCCAGGAAGGGGACAAGTGTGTGACATCATCACGATCTGAACTGTACCTGCAGCTAGTTTTCACAACTATATTTGTTTTTGTTTTTAACCACTTGCGTAGTCTACTATAACTTGTTTTTTCCCACTCTTACTGCTGAATTTTGTAAATATTTCATATTCTAGGGGATGCAACAATTCTGTCTATTTTTGGGGAAACTGTCAAGACAGAAGAAGGAGAATGGCCGATGCTTACTTATCTTTGAAAGTGAAAGCTCAGGGGGCTATCATCTTTAATTTTGACTGCCTGATCCAGAGTAAGAATATTATTTTAGCTATCCCAAAGTTTCACTGACTGCATGCTTCTCCTCGGCAAGTGTCTCAGGCCGGCCATAGACGGT
>CM053028.1:245459465-245488061 GCA_028564925.1 Lithobates sylvaticus | reverse complement strand
GTAACTATTCAAGAGTTTCCACAAGAAGAGTTGAATTTTTTCTTGCTTTTTCCCTTTCAATTGTTTTTTATTAAGATTTAACATTTGACAAGGCACAAAAAGCATTGACATCATTCAAGTGTTGACCATAGTAGTAGTCATTCAAATTATGTTGAAATACTACAGAACTTTTATGGATTAGATATGCTTACATATGTACTTGTCAGTGAATGAGTAAGATTTATCATTCAATTAAAGTCTAAGTAAGGTTGGACCTTCTATAAACAGGAAAGGACAAATGAGAGCCTTTAACATAGAAGCCAAAACCAACAAAACAAAAAGAAAAATAAAGAAATAAAGAAGAGACAAAATTAGACATTATCACTGTCTTGTTTGTTATAAGTCATGATTTCTTCCTTTTTACTAGATGAGAAAAAAATTGATGTTGCCCTTTGGAGTAGTGATGCTTAACTTAGTGTCGTTTCCTGGACACCCTGAGTTCATTTCTATTTCTTTTACTCTCATGTTAGGATGGAAAAGGGAGTTGAGAGGCACAGCTCACCTCCCATAGCTTGCCAGTCGTATTAGCAATAACACTATCGGAAAAATACTGAGTTCAAATCCTTTAGCATTTATTCCAAGGACATGGCAGGCCAATAAGAGGTTAGCTGAGGGGCTCTACTTACGGATACTAGGAGAAAGGAGACAATTACTACTATATCTCCGGTAAATCTTGTTTTGATACCGCTGAGCTTGATTTTTATCATACTTTGGTATACTGTAGAAAGCCACTTGGGTTTAAATTCTTTTAATGCTGGTATACTGTATACTGTTCTTCTAATGAATGTATAAAGTATTTTGCCTAAAGTGATAATTAACAATATCCTTAATCTCCAAAAATAATCCATACACATCCACTACTTACTGCCCCTGCAATCTATCTTTCATGAAATTGTTTCTTACTGCGCTTTTCTGCCTCCTTTTAACATCTTTTGTGAGCTCCCCTTAACCCCCCCCCCCCCCCCATTTGTTTAAAACAGGCAGTGCACTTTAGTTTCAGTCATGTGTTCTACTTTATGTACACTACGAATCCGGTCCCTAGTCCATCTCAGGAGCAAGCAGAAGAGGGTGGCTACATTCAGACATATGGTGGGACCATGGTGAATGAATGTAGCCACCCATTAACAGAGGGTCATATTACAAATGCAAATAAAAGAATTTGGAAATTTGGAGGAGACTGAGAGCAATAGCAGGTACTTTTTGGAGTTAGGAATTTATACGTCAATAGATTGTTTTAAACCAGAGTTTACATTTTTTTAAAGCAACCTGTCATAGTAAACATTATAGCAAAGAGTTATATCTGCAACTTCAACTCTCTACTTCGTCCTCCACTGCCTCCCTCCACTAACTCACTCACTGCCCAGGAAAATGCTAATCACTTCAGAAATAGGATTGATACAATTCATGATGAAATCTCCACTCTACAGGTATCTCCCCCAAGTAACACCCCATGTCAACAGGTACAATTGACACTCCCCTTATTCAAACCTGCTACTATAGACAAAGTTGCTAAACTCCTTTCTAATGCCCACCTAACCACCTGTCCCCTGGATCCAATTCCCTCTCAAATACTACAGTCACCACTTCAGATCTCTCCCTCTCTTCTGGCATCTTCCCCAATGCTCTAAAACATGCACTGTCACCTCCATATTTAAAAGTCTGTCCTTGGATCCTACCAATCTTAATAATCTTAATAATCTACGTCCTATCACCTTGCTCCCCTTTTCCTCTAAACTCCTTGAACACCTGGTCTACAACCAACTGAGTGACCACCTCATAAACAATAACCTTCTTGATCCCCTTCAGTCCGGATTTCGCCCTTAACACTCCACAGAAACTTCTCTTCTAAAACTCACAAATGACTTACTAACCACAAAAACCAACAGACACTATTCTGTACTCCTACTTCTGGACCTTTTTGCTGCCTTTGATACAGTTGAGCCCTCCCTTCTCCTCCAAAAACTTTACTCCCTCGGTCTCCATGACTGCGCTCTTCGGTGGCCCTATCCAAACTCACCTTCAGTGTTACTTACAATTCTATTTCCTCCTCTCCTCTTCCTTTCTCTGTCGGGGTCCTCTTAGGTTCTGTTCTTGGACCCTTCTTATTTTCAATCTACACCTCTTCCCTGGGTCAGCTGATAGCCTCACACGGCTTTCAATATAATTTCTAAGTTGACGATACCCAAATCTATCTCTTAACCTCTAAACTCACTCCATCAGTCTCCTCACGCATCACTAACTTACTACCAGACATATCTGTCTGGATGTCACACCATTTCCTCAAACTCAACTTGTCCAAAACTGAGCTCATAATATTTCCTCCCCCACGTGCCTCTTCCCCTGACTTCTATGTCAATAGCAATGGCACAACCACCCATCCCCACATGCCAGGGTGCTGGGTGTTATCCTAGACTCTGAACTCTCCTTTTGGCCACACATCCAATCCCTTTCCAAAGCTTGCCGCCTCAACCTCTGCAACATCTCCCAACTACGTCCCTTCCAAACCAATCAAACCACAAAGCTCCTGATTCACTCCCTGGTTATCTCTCGCCTCGACTACTGCAACTCCCTACTCATTGGCTTACCTTTAAATAGACTATCCCCCCTTCAGTGTTTCATGAATGCTGCTGCCAGACCCATCCATCTTACAAACCGCTCAGCATCTGCTACCCCTCTCTGCCAATCCCTCCATTGACTGCCACCCACCCAACAATTAAAATTCAAAATACTAACAATAAGTTACAAAGCCATCCACAACTCTACCCCAGCTACATCACTAGCCTAGTCTCAAAATACTAACCTAATCGTTCTCTTCGTTCCTCCCAAGACCTCCTGCTCTCTAGCTCCCTGATCACCTCCTCCCATATTCGCCTCCAGGACTTTTCCAGAGCCTCTCCCATCCTCTGGAATACCCTACCCCAATCTTTCAGACTGTCTCCTAATCTTTCTACTTTTAGGCAATCCCTGAAAACCTTTCTCTCCAGGGAAGCCGCCTACCCTGCCTCCACCTATCAACTGAACTTTTATTTTCTTCATCAGCTCATCCCCCACAGTTATTACCCTTTCGTATCACTTGACCCTCCCTCCTAGATTGTAAGCTCTAACGAGCAGGGCCCTCTGATTCCTCCTGTATTGAATTGTATAGTAATTGTACTGTCTGCCCTAATGTTGTTAAGCGCTGCGCATACTGTCGGCACTATACAAATCTTGTATAATAATAACAATAACATAAGCAAGAAAATACCTTTCTTCTTCCATTTAGTAGAAATCTTTCTCCGAATTCCACAGGGAATCCAACAGGAGTCCAGGAGTGACAATTTCTCAGTCTCCCGCACCTCTCACTGGTTCCCCCCATGACCTCCATCTTTTACAGGACTCACTAGTGATGAAGAGGACTGCAGAAGGAACATACCATGGATAAATAACATAGCAACGCATTAACATGGGGTCATTTCAGAGATGCAAAAAAAAAAATGCATGCATGAAGCTAAGAGCAATAGAAGGTACTTTTTTGAGTTAGGAATTTATACTTGAATAGATTTTTTTAAACCAGAGTTTAAAGTTAATTTAAAGCAATCCTGTCATAGTAAACATAATAGCAAAGAGTTATATCTGCAAAATAAGCAAGTAAATAACTTTCTTGTTCCATTTAGTAGAAATCTTTCTCCGAAGTCCACAAGAAAACCAACAGGAGTTGGTGACAATTTCCCAGTCTCCTGCACCTCTCACTTGTTCCCCCCACAACGTCCATCTTTTGCAGGACTCACTAGTGATGTAAAGGAATGCAGAAAGAACCAGTGAGAACTGCAGGAGACCCAGGAGATTGATACTCCTAGAAGTGTTGCTGTACCAGATGACTCAGGGGAAGGTTTCTTCTGAAGGTAGCGGTGTTCTTGAAAGGAAGGTAACGCAACAGGTAAGTATTTACTTGCCTATTTTGCAGGTATGCCTCTTTAAAATAATGTTTAGCAATGATAGGATCACTTTGAATAAAACCTGTACTGAGAGCAAAATATAGGCTGCATTTGCTGACCTCTCGTTCTGTAAATGCTAGAGTCGCCTTGTTGTCAAATCAGGTGTTCTAATTTCACTTTGAATTGTCTAGCCTCGTGTCTTTTCTGGGCCTGTGAAGCAAATTGTTTTAAAGCCAGGGACAGATGGATGACTAGCATATTCATATAAAAAAAAAAAAAAAAAATCAGCAATGGCTGCCTACATATTTCTTTCAGTACTGTTTTGCTTCAAAACACAATCTGTAATGCAAGCGGAAAGTCTCATAAGGAATTGTAGCTTTTGCTATGCAAGAGCAGTGGATGCAGATGAAGAATCAAAAAAGAACACTGATCAAACTTTCCTTTGAAGTGCTTTGCAATTACTGTTGCCGTAGTTACCCCCAATCTTTTCCACAAGTGTTCAGTGTCAACCTTGTACAACTCTTGGTCTCTCTGAGAACATTGGGATCCGACTCACTGTCAGCCGCAGAAGTAAATGAAGAGAAACAAGCTTCACATTAAAAAATCACAGTCAAGCCAGTTTAAAATTAGCACACATAAATGATCAATTTTTTATGCATTTACAAAGAGCTTACAAATAAATTGAAAGGCACAATAGTTGCCTCTAGTACATTTTAAAAATCAATGAGTACACATTTACTACTTCAGTCCCAGAAGAATTTGTCCCCCTAATGACCAGAGCATTTTTTGCGATACGGCACTGCGTCGCTTTAACTGACTATTGTGCGGACATGCGACGCTGTACCCAAACAAAATTGACGTCCTTTTTTTCCCACAAATAGAGCTTTATTTTGGTGGTATTTGATCACCTCTGTGTTTTATCTTTTTTGCGCTATAAACAAAAAAAGGCGACAATTTTGAAAAAAAATTTTTTTTTAAATTTTCTGCCATAATACATATCCCCAAAATATATATAAAAAAACAAATTTATTCATCAGTTTAGGCTGATATATATTTTTCTACATATTTTTGGTAAAATATGGTGTATATTGATTGGTTTGCACAAAAGTTATTGCGTCTACAAACTACTAAGGGACTTTTATTTATTTTTATTGTTTTTACTGTTAATGGAGGCGATCTGTGATTTTTAGCAGGACTGCAACATTGCGGCGGACACATCTGACCCCAAATTACACTTTTTGGGGACCAGAGACATTATTACATTAATCAGTGCTATAAAAATGCACTGATCAATGTAGAAATTACACTGGCAGGGAAGGGGTTAACACTAGAGGCGATCAAGGGGTTAAGTGTGTTCCCTCAGTGTGTGAGGGCTTTCACACTGGATCGGTGCACTGGCAGGGCGCTAAAAAAAGTCCTTCTAGCAGTATCTTTGGAGCGGTGAAGGAGTGGTGTATACACAGCTCCTTCACTGCTCCTGCCCATTGACATCAATGGGGCAGTGCGGGTATACCACCAGCATAGCGCTGCTGCAGTAGTGCTTTGCGGTGGTTTTAACCCTTTCTCGGCCACTAGCGGGGGGATAAAAGTCCCCCGCTAGTGGCCGAATAGCGCCGCAAAATTGCAGGTAAAGCGCCGCTAAAATTAGCAGCGTTTTACCGCCGACGCACCAACTGCCCCAGTGTGAAAGGGACCTTCCAGAAGTGGGGTGCGAATGCGCACCGCTGGTGGATCGCTCTCGCTGTGATTATACACAGTGGGAACCGATCAGGGGGTACCGCGGACTCAATGTCCACCGGCACCCGCCAATCATTCGTTACACAGGCAGAATGGCAGTCTGCCTATGTAAACAATTGCCGTTCTGTCAGTATGGAAGGCATGGATCCTGAGTTCCTTCAAACCAGGGACACACATGGATCCATGCCTTAATTTAGCTAAAGCACCTCCCACATTGTAGAAAAAGCACTTGCGAGGAACACAGTTAACCCCTTGATCACCCCTGATGTTAACCCCTTCCCAGCCAGTGTCATTAGTACAGTGACAGTGCATATTTTCTAGTACTGATCACTGTATTAGTGTCACTGGTTCCCAAAAAAGTATAAATTAGTGTTCGATTTGTCCACCGCAATATTGCAGTCCCGCTACAAGTCACTGATCACTGCCATTACTATTAAAAAAAATAAAAATAAATAAAACATACATAATCGTATCCCATAGTTTGTAGACGCGATAACTTTTGCACAAACCAATCAATATACGCTTATTGGGATTTTTTTTTACCAAAAATATGTAGCAGAATACATAATCACTTAAATTGATGAAGAAATTAAAATTTTTAAAAAAATTTTATTGGATATATTTTATAGCAAAAAGTTAAAAAAAAAATATAATTTTTTGCAAAATTGTCAGTCTTTTTGGTTTACAGTGCTAAAAAATAAAAAACGCAGAGGTGATCAAATACCACCAAAATAAATCTCTATTTGTGGGGAAAAAAAGACATGTTATTTGGGTACAGTGTCGCACGACCGCACAATTCTCAGTTAAAGTAACGCAGTGCCATATTGCAAAAAGTGGCCTGATCATGAAGGGGGCAAAACTTCTGGAGCTGAAGTGGTTAAAGCTCTAGCAAAAGTGGTTTTCTTTCGTTTTGAATAGAATGGTCTGTCCATTATTATTGCTGTGAGTGTCCCCAGTTGGAAGATTTCGCCTTTGTCTTCCCTGAGAAGTAAGGGAAAATCTTTCTGGGGGGGATCCTAGTAAACGATCACCTTAGCAGCAAAAATAATCTGCTATAGGTGATGTCTGCAGTTTCACTTTAATACCGTACAAAGTACAATAACACATGGCAATTAGTCAAATTTCAGCAAGTGACTTGACTGCAATTAGTTGAATTTTAATTGGTTGCTATGGGTCACTGCACTGATTTATTTCATTTGCTTGCAAAAGTCTTTAAAGAGCCTTCAAAGTGTGAAGATTATCAGTACAAGCTGCAAATTTTTTTTCTTCTGTTCTTCCTGACCAAAATCATAAATGTTTAATATTTTCAGCCCCTGGCAGAATTCAGATATGTACGGTATATGATTATGTTGCAAAAGTATATATTCCCTTACATAAGATTTCAGAAGATTCTGGAACTAGTTCAATCTGAACTGAACGCTTCATCTAGTTACATACAGTCATAGGGGATGTGCACCAAATCTGCTAATGAAGCTTTGGATGCAGGTTTATTTGCTGTGAATGCGTCTTGTATAATTTCTATTTTTGCAGTCATGGCTCACTGTATAAATCAATTAAGTACAGCGTAGAGGTGAAATTAGCAGGAAACTTTGCCTTAAAGCAACCTTTCTCAACCTTTACAACACAGAGAAACCCTTAAAATAACTTTCTGGTCTCAGGGAAGCCCTACTAAAAATTACCACACCTACAACTCATGAAACATTAGTGTGATGGTCAGTGGGAAGAATGTTCCTTACACTTGTGGTCAGTGGGAAGAATGTTCCTTACACTTGTGGTCAGTGGGAAGAATGTTCCTTACACTTGTGGTCAGTGGGAAGAATGTTCCTTACACTTGTGGTCAGTGGGAAGAATGTTCCTTACACTTGTGGTCATTGGGAAGAATATTTCTTACACTTGTGGTCAGTGGGAAGAATGTTCCTTACACTTGTGGTCAGTGGGAAGAATGTTCCTTACACTTGTGGTCAGTGGGAAGAATGTTCCTTAAGGCCCATACACACGATCAGACTTTTTGACAACCAACATGCAAATTAGCTGTTTTGGACCAACATCCGACCGTGTGTACGCTCCATCGGACCAACTTTTTCCAGGTTTCATCGGACTTTTGTTGGCTGTGCGAACGGACCAACTTTCTGCCAACAAAAGTCCGATGGACCAAAGTCCGACCGTGCGTACACAAAACCAACGGACTTTTGTACAAACCAATGCAGAACCAATGCAAAAGATCAGACAACAATACAGAAGTTGACCAAAGGTGGCGGTAAAGAGCAGAAAAACCAAGTGATTTGGTGAAAGTTGGCTGAAAAAGTCCTGCCGTGTGTATGCAATACCAACTTGGGGCCAACGCCCTTTGGTCAAAAATCCACAGGAAAGTTGGTCCACGGTCCGATCGTGTGTATGAGGCTTTACACTTGTGGTCAGTGGGAAGAATGTTCCTTACACTTGTGGTCAGTGGGAAGAATGTTCCTTACACTTGTGGTCACTGGGAAGAATATTTCTTACACTTGTGGTCAGTGGGAAGAATGTTCCTTACACTTGTGGTCACTGGGAAGAATATTTCTTACACTTGTGGTCACTGGGAAGAATGCCCCCCTTATAGATAGCTAACAAGATTAATGGTTTCAGTGGGAACTTATCTGAGAGGCAGAAATTGTTCATTGCTCAAAGGAACCCCCAGCAACCTCTGGAGGAACCCTAAGCTTTCATGGCAACCCTGGTTGAGAAACCCTGCCTTAAAGTATTGGTGATGTTGTTTTTATAAAATAATATGTTCTAGTTTATGATGAAGGTTAATCAAAAACCTTTACATGACTATTCGCTTTCCTAACACTGAACCGCCTCTCCGCCAATCAGGTGCTCGGGTCTGTTACCTGTCACCTGATTGGCTGAAACGACAGGCACCGCTATTGGACGCCTTTGAAGAAGAGGACGGGAGATAAGGCAGGAGAGGAGACGCACGAAGAACCGCACTCATCACCATCACCCGATGCCCCACAGACACAGGGTAAGTGCCGGTCTGACGGTGAGTGGGTGGGGTGCACACTGGCAGCATTTAATGGGCACACTGGCAGCATTTGATGGGCACACTGGCAGCGTTTGATGGGCACACTGGCAGCATATGATGGGCACACTGGCAGCATATTATGGGCAGTTGGGTACACTGGCAGCGTTTGATGGGCACACTGGCAGCATATGATGGGCACACTGGCAGCATATGATGGGCACTGTGGCAGCGTTTGACACAGTAGCTGCATTTGATGGCACAGTGGCTGCATTTGATGGCACAGTTGCTGCGTTTGATTGGCACAGTGGCAGCGTTTGATGGGCACAGTGGCAACATTTGATGGGCACAGTGGCAGCATTTGATGGGCACAGTGGCTGCGTTTGATGGGCACACTGGCAGCATATGATGGGCACACTGGCAGCATATTATGGGCAGTTGGGTACACTGGCAGCGTTTGATGGGCACACTGGCAGCATATGATGGGCACACTGGCAGCATATGATGGGCACAGTGGCAGCGTTTGACACAGTAGCTGCATTTGATGGCACAGTTGCTGCGTTTGATTGGCACAGTGGCAGCGTTTGATGGGCACAGTGGCAACATTTGATGGGCACAGTGGCAGCATTTGATGGGCACAGTGGCTGCGTTTGATGGAACAGTGGCTGCAATTGATGTTTTATTTTTTCCAAAATTTTTGAAGTTTGTCTGCGCCCCCCCCCCCCCCCAAAAAAAATTTTGAGCACCAGCCGCCACTGATCCTGACTATAATGTTGGGATTCTCCCCGCTTCCTTATTGACAGCTGACTCTGGCTCTCAACGATCAGCCAAAGCAAGCTGCACACTCCTCCTCTCTAGCCCAATGCTCTAGTAAGCACTTGAGGGGCAGAGCAGAGAGTGGTGACTGACAGTCGCTGCGCTTCACTCTGAGAAGTCTGAGAACGGACTCAGATGTGACTCAGATGTGACTTCTCAGTTCTAGGGCTCAGAGCTAGAGGGGGACAGCTGTAGCATCACACCAATTCTGCAGCATGGAGGTCAGTATGTATGTTTATTTTTTTAACAACCCCATACTTCTGTTAAGTCCGCACACGCTCTGAGCCCCAGCACTAGATTATCAACAGTGTTTACGTTGTAAAACTTTGAATTGTGTTCTTTCCCTTTGCAGTCACAAATCAAAGTGCACATGCCTTTCATTTCTGTCTTCAATATCTGTAATGCTTGCGTCTCATAGAATAGATTGACTGGGATGCATTTCTTTTGAAACATATTTCATGGGTCACATTCACTTATGCAGCTGTTTCCAGCTCAATTTGAATTTGATGCGCTTTGTATTTTCCCTAATTGAATTTTTGTCAAAACTGATCCCTTTTATTGCATTTACAAATGTAGGTTATTCACTAGGTATGGTAACCATTTTTCTCAAAAAGTCACTTGAATCAATATTAGTTGCTGCATTCTGTTTATACAGTATTTATATATTTTATTTGTAGCATATCTAACATATTGCAGGACAGTTTTATGTTGTGTTATCTTCAACTATTTTTGAACAGCTTTTGTTTTGTCTGAAACTAGCTGAGCCCATCTGATAGCAGTTGGTGTCTTTCCTACTTGGTATACTACATCTAATATTAATAATTAGTCTAGTATTTATGGGTTGTTTATTTGCAATACAATTCTGTAACAAAGTATTTATTGCAGTCCCAATCTGATTGTTTCATGTGTCTCCCAAACTATTCCGATAGTTCTTATATACTTCACACTCTGTTTTAAAATGTATCTCTGGGTTGGGATTGGGTTTGCTTTTGCAGAAACACAGTCAATATATCATTTAGCTGCTTATGCTCTTTCCCTCTGCATTCATGTCACTGCGTGTGTTATAAATGCCCCTGCCTTTCTGTCCAACCCACAACAGCAAATAGCAGAACTTTTCCTCCTTATTTTGCTTTGAAGGACAACTGTATGAGAAGTTGCCCTTAAAAGAATGTCTCAATCCACTTGAGTGTAGCCCGGTCTAAAGCCCCATACACACGCGCGGATTATCCGAGGACCAGGTCCGTCGGATCCTGTCCGTCATACTTTGTCCGATGTTGGTGTTGCGTACACACGGTCGGACAAAGTTGTCTGAAAATCCGATCATTCTGAACGTGGTGACGTTTGTTGCCTACGACGGGACTACGTAGAGGCTAGTAGCCAATAGCTTTGGTCTTGTAATGTGATCTGAGCATGCGTAGCACTTTGTCCGTCGGAATTCGATACACACGATCGGATTTGGTGTGATCGGACTTTGTTGTCGAAAAATCTATCCAGCAGGAGATAGGACTTTGTCCGTCGGACAATCCGACGTACACTGTCCGATGGTGCCTACACACGGTCGGATTTTCCGACAACATTGTCCGATAGGACAGAATCCATGGGAAAATCCGACCGTGTGTATGGGGCTTAAGATGTAATTTCCACCCCATTCCAGAAATCTTCACTGTGCAGCGCTGCCTGAAACCACACAACCTTTCTTCTGAAAACATCTCCTCGGCACATGCACACCATAGTCCTATATATTCCTATGGGGAGAACTGTATTTTTCAGGACTGCTGAAGACTGCCTTGAATTTGGCTCCCCATGGGAATGAATGGAACTGCATTACACATGTGCAGGATAAGGAGGACCTGGCGTCAATGCTTTTAGAAGACAGACTGTTTGGCTCTGGGCTGGGTTGAACAATGAAGATTGCTGGAACAGGAATTAAGCTAAGTAACAATGTAATGGCCAAGGTGGGCTGCATTCCAGGGGTGGGGGCGAGTCTTAATAGACAACTTGTACCAAATGTACAGTTATCCTTTAAGAACATGTTTGAAAATGAGATCTATGTGGTGTGTACACCCAACACTTCCCCTAAAATATTTACATTACCCAATTCAAGAAAGCTATTTATATGACCAGCAAACTCAATTTTGCCAAGTGTTCTACGGCTTTTATAAATAGTATCCAGTAGAACAGATATTGTGACAAATTCAGGGTTCCACCACAAGCAGGTATAAAAAAACAAACATGTTATCACATGATATGCAAGTTTAACATGACTTTATTGATAAGACTATCATGTTGGGAAAACTCTCAATAACATATTATTAATTGAAAAAACTCAGCTTGCATAACGTTTATGATCAAACTAAATATAGGTATAATTGTTATCTTCTTTTTACACATTACCCTGTGGCCTGAGTGGAGTTGTATATGCAACTCAACCCTCCTATCCTCCATTAGGCCAGACTCTGTATACAAATCCTATGTTTTATTAAGAAAACAAGATTTGTGAATAACATGTATGTATGTATGTATAGAAACATACAATTGGAATACATGAAGCATAAAATAAACAGTGCTATGGTGCTAGCGAGTCTAGCAGTTACTGGGAATATGTAAAAATCCAGATCTCATTAGTGATGCTGCCTGGGGGAAGCATATATTTTGTTATCCACTAAACAAGTGCAAGAAATGGTGGTGGGCTTCTTCCAGATGCTTCTTCATTCTGGGAGTGAAGAACCATGAGAGGTACAGGGACATAGTCGGGTCAAAACACTGCTAAACAATCCTGTCACAGAATGGGACATTTTTTGTATTATGCCGCATACACACGATCTGACTTTCCGGCGGACTTAGTCCGGCGGACATTCTGACGGACTTTGCCGCTGAGGTCCACCGGACTTTCAAGTGAACGGACTTGGCCACACACGAACACCCCAAAAGTCTGCCGGATTCGGACGTGATGAAGTAGAATAAGGAAGTTCATAGCCAGTAGCTAATAGCTGCCCTAGCGTCGGTTTTAGTCCGTCGGACTAGCACACAGATGATCGGACTTTTCGACCGGACTCAAGTCTGGCAGACAATTTTGTAGCCAGTCTTATTTCTAAGTCCGCCGGAAAGTCTGATTGTGTGTACGCGGAATTAGGTTATTAAAACAGTTTTTTTCCTCCATTGATGGATTGAAAATATGTATTAATTGACAAGTCAGGGAAATTCCACCTTTTAGGTGAAGCTCCTCTAAGTATGTCTAGTTGCACTAATTTAATTTGCTGAATATTGCAATGCTTTCAAATGAACGCCTAGACAAGGAGCAATGTGTAAGATGCAACTAAACAAGCCTGGCCACATACTTAGATAACTACAGTGAGCTAAAATCATGTTGATTGATATGGATAAGTTGATTGATATGGGTAATATGGGAACATATCCTTGTTGTGTATATATATGAATATAAAATAAAACAGATCCTCATCCTTTCCTGGCCTCAAGTTGCCTAGGCCGTCTCTGTACATCTTTGGAAATTGATGTCAACAGACTAATCTGCCCGATTCTGGATTGACTGGACAGATGGGGAGGGCAGCGACCTTATCACATCATTCTCACAAGATGCAACTGGACAGCCTAGGCTCAATTGGGAAGATTTATTACAGGAGTTATCTTCACATAATATATTGTGCGAATATTTACTTTAATCATCCCCTCATGTGCAGATAAATTAAGTAAACAGGAAATGCTTTTAACATGATTGGAAAACTGAAGTGAATATTCACACATTTTTTGTGTGAAGATAATCAACTCCTTTAGTAAATCAGTCTCAATACATTGCATGTTTGTCAAAATTGAAGGATCACTCATGGAATTGTGCATTGTTAGTTAGATATTTGGTCCACTTTAATTAGATTTGACATGAATTGGCCCTAATGTTCCAGTATCTCTGACAAGTATTTTACATTTTACTAAAAGAATACACAATTAAATGAGCAGGTTTAAACCACTGTGCAAGCATTTCCAAATTCCTATTTATTTTTATTTTTAATTGATGAACGTATATTGTTTTGCATTTAAAGGTTTTACCACTGCATTTCTATAGTACCAACATTTCACAATATATAAATTGCTATATGAAACTGTATTTGGATCACATTAGTTCTGTATTCGTGAGTCAATTTATTTTACATCTAGGTTTGAGCAGAAATGAACAATTTATTTTAGCTAGAGACAGCAACTGTGAATTTCTAAAGTACCATTGGAAATGCTTTGGCTTTGGAATTATGTTATAATAAATTCTCACAATGATTAGTTTCTGATGGTATTATGTTAAAAGTGGCTGAGTATCACTGGGAAGCCCAACCTTAATGGAATCTGAAAGTAAAAATAATGTATTTCAATACTGAACTGTGTTTTGTTCAAATTCGTATTGCTACAGGACTGTTAATATATGTTTCCTGCTGATTCCTGTATTTAATGTATTACTCTGGAGAAATAATGTCATGCTTTGTTTAATGCTATGAACAGAACATATTACTTAGTTTATCTTAGTCCTTACATAGGTAATTAGACTGAAAAAGAAAATAAATCTACATCAGCCTCAACTACTTACAAATTCCAGACGTTTTGGTTCAGGAGAAAGCAAGGCAACCCACACTTGGACAGCTATAGGCAGTTTTGTCTCTTCAGGGGTAAAACAAAATATTCCTTCCTGAACCAGTAAGGCAGTTATATGTATTCCCTAGAATGAAAAACATATGACACTATCCATAGTTTTATACGCAAGGTGTTAAAAAAAAACAAATCCAAACTTTTTTTTTTAAGTTCCATGGTTGATTTTGCTATTACTGCTATAATATTATCATGCAGTATGAGAATGTTTGAGCATCCATATATTGGCTAGATGATGAATGATCAATCAGTTGATTTTTGGTTGGATTGGCTCAATGATCTTCTGCTCAAAAGCAATTTTCCAACACTACAAAGAAAATATTAGTTTGGTCTGATTAGATAAAATGTTTTGTTTTTCATAAGTTCTTTCATTCAAATGACTGTTATACTAAAAATTTGTATTACATGTATGGCTATCATTACTGTAAAGAACCTCTTCTTTCATTCTGAGAGTAAAATCTCTATATTCATTTAATGTCCCTTAATAATTGTACGGTCCTTGGGATAAAATATTGGCATCTCTATAATGTTGCTGGATCTTTTTATGCATATTATTGAGTCTGCATCCTAATTGTCCTTTACAAACTAAATAAACCCAGATTTTCTAACATTTTGTTACAGGTGAAATCATCCATCTCTTTTATTGCCAGCAAATGGCTGTTATGGAACTGTTAGGACTCATTCAGAGTAGGGCCTAAACACGTGCTAGCTGTATCAGGAAACTATGATTGCACAGTAGAGAAAGTGGAGTTTACTCAAGTGATGTGCTGAAGGGGTATGGAGCGCTTTAGAGCCTGCCAATATAGATTCACAATCATTTGATTAATTCAACAAGATCAATTATCTGTGCACCCCATGTCCCTTTTCCCCAATCCAAGTTAAATCCCCTAAATAAAAACAACAAAAACAAGCTAAAGGACTGTTCATTGACTGGCAATGTGTGTCTGAAGTGAATGCCTGGCCAAGTAGGGTGACGCGTGGAACTACTACATTCAGCGACCCCACGGGGGGGGGGGCACCACTACATACAATTATGGTACTTTCCCACTGGGGTGGTGTCGGCATTAGAGGTAAAGCGCCGCTAGATTTAGCGACCGCTTTACTGCTGTTAAAGGGTTAAAAGCGCCCGTGTTGCGGTGCTGCCAAACCGCTTTGCAGGCACCATTTCAATGGGCAGGGCATTTTGGGAGCAGTGTATACACCGCTCCTTCACCGACCCAAAGATGCTGCTTGCAGGATTTTTTTTCCCCGTCCTGCAAGCACACCTGCCCCAGTGTGACAGCACTCGAGCTTTCACACTGGGAAGGCATGAGAGGTGCTTTTTAGGTGCTTTACAGGCACTATTTTTAGCGTTAAAATGCCTGAAAAGCGCCCCAGTGTGAAAGCGGTCTCAGTCTAACATTTATCTACCGAGGATGCCGTTTCATCAAGATCATTTTATAACATCTTGCCATTCTTCTAAGTTTTAATAGCACTGCGTAATGTTGTATTCTCTTCAAATTGGGCCATATTACACTCTACTCTGTCCACCAGGCTATTAATAAAAAAGACTGTGCTTTAGTGCTGTAAACAATCTCTGTTGGATATCATCTGTGTTTTTTAAGTGAAAAATTACCATACCAAAAAGAATAACCTTATTATATATAAAAAAAAAATTAATAACCTTACACTGTTTTCTCAGAGCTGTCTAAACCAAGATAGTTTGCCATATGTTGTTGGCTCCTAGAGATGGATGAGCCAATGCAGAGTTTTTTAAAGGGGCCTAGCTTGGGTAAGGGGGTGTTGTTGGGTCTCTGAGCTTTGGGCACAGTGGTATATTCAGATAGATAGGAATGTAAAAAAAAATGATATGTACTGTTTTTCAGCATAATGTTTGTAATAATCAAGCGCTGTTTGGAAATGTAACCTTTCACTGTTGGCTAAAATATGACATATTTAAATTAGTGTGGTAACAATGTGATTTAATTAAATTTGTAATCCTGTGACATTGGATTATACAGTAGTCTTAGTATAGATACACTGATATACTGTACGTAGGAAATGCTTAATTAATAGTGTCTGGTCTTGTTCAAATTTAGAGTCGCACGTCTAGGGATGGATGGCACTTAGCAAAGTGAGTGATCTGTTTGAAAAGTGCATGTTCAGTTTGCTTGAGGATTGTTCACTTTGCAAAACCAGCTTTCAGTTATCCTTGTTATGCCCCGTAAACACGGTCGGAAATTCCGATGGAAAATGTCCGATCGGACTATGTTGTCGGAAAATCCACCCGTGTGTGGGCTCCATCTGACTTTTTCCTTCAGAGTTTCCAATGGAAAAAATTTGAGAGCAGGTTCTCAAATTTTCTGACAACAAAATCCGATCGGACTTTTTCCGATCGTGTGTCAAGAATGCCGACGGACAAAGTGCCACGCATGCTCAGATCAAATTACGAGACCAAAGCTATTGGCTACTAGCCTCTACGTAGTTCCGTTGTACGCAACAAACGTCACCACGTTCAGAATGTTCAATTTTTTCCAACAACTTTGTCCGACCGTGTGTATGCAACACCAGTGTCGGACAAAATCCGTCGGAAAAAATCAGACGGATTTTGTGGTCGGAATTTCCAACCGTGTGTACGGGGGCTTAGGCTACTTTCACTAGAAATAGCGCCTGTCTATAAAACTTTCCAAATGGTTTCAAGTGATCTCAAATAGTCTTGGAATTAATTTGTTTCTTTAAAACATACAGAATATAACAGCTTTAGTAATAACATGTAGTTCCTAAACATAATTGAATCCACTAATGTATCCCATGCAAAGAAATTTGTTACAGCAAATCCACTGCAAAAGATGTGTATTGCAAACTAAACGATATCCTTCAATGAAAAAAGATATAACCAGGTATTCCTTTGTCATAAACTACAAAAATGCAGAGAGAGAGCAAAGGGTGGATTTACTAAAGGCAAATAGGTTGTGCAAGAGAATTTGCACTTTACTATAGCTTAGTAAATGTGGTGAAAATGTACTTTGCAAAGAGTATCCAATTACATACAAAATTAACAATATTTTGATCTACATGCACTCACTCCAGCATTGGCTGCAAATCATTGTTTCCCAATAGTACAACCTGGTAAAGCTGCGAAATGTATGTAAGCGCAACTTCCCAAGTGCATGTTTAAAATGGTGACAACGAAGAGACACAATTAGGAAACAGTTGTCATCTTATAACAGGAAGTGCCTGCACAAGAATTTTCATGGAATAATCATTAGGTACTATCTGAATAAGGTTTGCATGTTTAGAAAGATTGAAAAAGGACTTTATTTTAACATGTTAAAGCTTATATGAAATTTTGGTATTTGGTTTAAAGATCTTCTTTAAAGTGGCTGTAAAGTCCCCAGGTTTTTAAGCTTAATGCATTCTATGCATTAAGCTGAAAAACCTTCTGTGCTGCAGCTGCCCCCAGAGCCCCTTTTTTCTTACCTGAGCCCGATCGTTCCAGCGATGTGCATGAGCCCAGGGACTCCAGCGGCGGGGGGCAGGGCAGAGTCCTGCTGTCTGTGTCAATGGACACAGCAGCGGGACTCGTGAGCACACACACGCGGGTGCCCCCATGGAAATGGCTCTCCGTGGGGGCATCCGATGAAGAGGAGGAGCCAGGAGCGCCACTGGGGCACCCCAGAAGAAAAGGATAGGGGTTTCTCTGTGGAAAACACTTGCCCAGAGCAGGTAAGTAAAACATGTTTGTTATTTAAAAAACAAAACAAAAAAAACGAACCTTTAGACACGGTTTCCACAGGGGTGACTTGTCAGGCGACTTAGCCACCTGACAAGTCGCGTTCCGTTCTGTACTATGGATGCGTTCTAATAGGAACTACTCAAGTCGCTCCGACTTGAAAAAGGTTCCTATATAATAGTTCTGCTTCTTATTTCCTAAAATAAATCTTCTAAGTAATTTTTTTTCCGATAAGTTGTTTAGTGGTCACGTGACCTTTTCCTGTTCTATCCTGGCTGCGGTGAAAGATCAGGGGGAGGCGCATGGAGGAATCTGATGTATGCTAGCAGCTAGATGGAGGAGGAGCTGTGGGGAGGAGCTGCTGCCAATCAAGCAGTAGATAGCTGCAATGAGTAAAAAGTAGTTTACAATCTGCAAACACAAGCAGTCCTAGTCTTCCAGGGGATAAGAGTTTTATGTGTGGAGATCGATTAACAGCATCTATAGTAGAAGCAGTATCAGAGCCTGAGCTGCTATGTACATTATATAATAGTACATGTACATTTTAATAAGTTTTGGGTTTATTGACACTTTAAGCAACCCCTAAGCCAAAGGGGAACTAATTATTGTTTTAATAGGTATAATTATATTATATACTGTTACTTTCTTTGTGCATTTCATTGTGTCCTTTTCAATTTTACGGACTGCATTAGCTAGGCAAAATTGAGAAAAATGCCCATCTGGTCTGCAGCACCTAGTAAATTTATTTAGACTTGCATGCTTGTATCCATACAACAGTATCAGACCCGTGAAGGGCCTTTCTCAAGAACAAGTTTTAAAACATGCATACAAGTATAAACAAGTATACTGTAAAAACATGTTTTATCACCTGAAAATATTAAAGTGTTACTAAACCCACAACAGAAAAAACAGACTGTATATGCAGTAAAGCATGCTTATTATACTCACCGTGGAACCTGAGGGGGGTAATCCTTTGCATTGTGTAAAAAGGCTGTTTGATCCTGTCTTCTCTGATCCTCCCCTTCTTCCACTGTCCCCTAACCATCTCCTTATAAGACAGAGCCTTTGGAGTCACTCTGCACATGCTCAGTTTGGTGTGTATTGCTAGAGAGTTTTATTTTTCTTGGGAGGGTGCATGTGATCAGCACAGGACCAACTAGCACTGTCCAGACAGAGGGTCAGGGGTCCTGCAGCCTCTTAGAATGAAAACTCCTCCTACAAGCTTTAACGAGACACTGATAGAAGTCACAAGATTGCTATATACTGCTGATGAAAAAAGGTATTTAGCAGTTAATATTTACTAAAATAATTGCATTTCCCTGTTCTGAGACCAGATATAGTAAATCCAGGGTCCTGGGTTTAGCCATACAAGTATCTACCCTGGTTACAAAACTAATACTGACATAAGAGTTACAATGTTGCAGTGCCATTAGTGCATCCAAGATAAATCAAGGTACAGAAAGAAATAAAAACAAAATAAAGATTACTGAACTTTTTTGGAAATAAATGCAGATCAAACTCCTTATTTAACCTCTTAGGTGCAATAGCATCCAACTGGATAATCCACTTAACCTCTTGTTGTTTTAATTGCAACTCTCTAATGCCTCCTCTATTAAATTGAGGAAAATGATTGAACACCATAAACCTGAGTTGTGATACTAAGTGGTCACATTGTCTAAAATGTTTGGCAATTTAGCCTTAGAGAATCATACAAAATATTTATGTTGTAAAAATGTATCTTTGACTTTTTGAGATGCTTTCTCTATATCAGGGGTGTCAAACTCAATTTCATCGTGGGCAGCATCAGCATACTGATTGTCCTTAAAGGGGCCGGTTGTATCTGTAAGATTAGATGTCCAGTGCATCCCAAGAGCCACCCCACCATCAGAAGTTGAGTCCCCTACTCTCACTTACATCACAGTGCACCCCCTTTCCTAATGCTGCTGCTGGGAAGAAGCTGGATGCATTGCTTGAAAGAAGAAAGTAGGGGTCTGGAGGAGGACCAGAGGAGGGCTGGAGCTCTCCTGCAGCTGCAGGAGAGGTGCGAGGGCCACATGAATTGGCCTGGAGGGCCAGATTTGGCCTGCGGGCCTTGTGTTTGACACCTGTGCTCTACATAGTACAATCCACATGGACATTTAAGAATGTACACCATATACATACTTTGGTATGTAAAATACAAAATGGTATAGGTAAATAAAATAGAACTCACTGAGCGGGCTCTCAAGCTGGCCTGTTCTTTATGGGGTCACTGCACACTAGCTACACTCTGCTATTGCTGGTGTTGAATCCAGGTAACTTTGTGGTAAGCCCTTTCTGTCTTGTTGGACTTTACTTTGGTGGTTAGTTCTATTTTATTTACCTATACCATTTTCTTCCCCAATTTGGGGTATGCTCTATCACCTTTGTGTGTGTGTGTGTATGTATATATATATATATATATATATATATATACATATATATACATATATATATATATATATATATATATATATAGAACAATATATATATATTGTGACAGTACAGTTACAGTTACTGTCCTAGTAAATGTTGCCCAGGGTTCTCAAATATGCAGGTTGAGGGGCTCCAGAGGTATTTAATGTGGAGGAATCTGTTTTATCAGTTTCCTCCAAAGTTTGTAAAATCCAGTTGGGGACCTAGAGCCTGGAGATTCCATAGCGTTATGGGTGGGACGGAATCTCCAATCCTGGGACCGGGTTTTGGGAACGGCCAGGAGTCTGGCTGGTTGATTGAGCAGGTGGATCCTGGGCTTATAGCAGAGTCAGGATTAGGGTTCTGGGCTCCACCCAGAGAGACAGGAGGTCTCCAGAGAGTGCAGGTGTGCACTAGTGAATGCCAGAGACCCAAGTCTGAGGATCAGAGCAGTGAGGTGCTGCTTTCTAGATAGACGCTGTGTGCTTTGAAGCTGTGTGCATCTAAGGAGACAGCTGAGAGCCTGAAGTGGAAGGCCTGAGCAGCAAGGAAGCTGAAAAGAGGTACAGTAGTTGTACGGGAATCCTGTTATATGACCAAGAGGGCTGAAGCGTAAAGCCTAAGTGGCAGGACTGCTGAAGAGAGCCAGGTGGCTTAGCATTTTTCATTCGTTATTGTTTTTGGGAGAAGAACCCCTGTGTGGGCATCCAAGTGTATGAACTTTCCTTTCTTTTGTTCCTTTTTAATAAAAGTGGGCTACCATGCCCTTAAACTAAAGTTCCTGTTCGCTGTGAACTTACTGAAAAGGCATCTACCACTGAGCTAGACATCCCCCAATGTCACAATATATATATATATATATAAACTCACTTCCTAGATATAGGCTCACATATTTTCACTTTCAATTCCTTTCATCACCTCTCAGGATCCACACTGGGTTTATTATCATTTACAACTACCGTATATACAATTTATTATTGTTATATTTACACATAATTTATTACTTGTTCCCAGATGCCCCTGTTGATGAGTTACACACCATCACTGATTGCCACATGGGGATCACATTCCCAGGTCTATTCACTTTTTCAACACTGTTCGGTGTTGCGCTATGACCAGGGGCGGAAGGGGCCCGTGCCCTGGGCGCTTCCATTTGCTATAGGAGGGGGGGCGCAGCCTGCAGGTGAAGTTTTGCCACGGCCACCGCTACGCCAGCGTGTACAAGTCATCTATGTCAGCGCCCAGCGGCACTGTACAAACTATGTGTGCAGAGTGTGTGCGCTCCTGCATCCTCCCTTCCCTCAGCTTCACTGTTTACTGTCCCCTAGTACCCCTACGAAGGAGTCTTGTAGTCCCTGCCAGCGGCGTGACGTCACTCATGGCCGGAGGGAAGGTGGGAGGACTCAGAGGAGCACAGGGAGCCGTGTCAGACTGTCAGAAGTGTCAGACTCGACGCTGTGACCTAGAGGAGCTGCTGCCTGGCTCAAGCTGGCAGGAAGTTAAGGTAGAACATTTGGAAACTGGATTGCAGTGTGACAGACAGTGTGCTACAGTCCAGACTTAACTTGTGTAAAAGTAAGCAGAAACAAATTAATAAATGTCTGGTTTGGGGGAGGGGAGGAGGCTGAGACGAGGTTAATGACCACCACTGCTGTTTAATTTCCGCTGTGACAGATGGGGGTGTGGTGTGTACAGTGTGTGCACCCTCTCCTGCATGGATTTTGGCTGAAAGAGGAGAGCTGCCTTGTAGTGGAAGTGTGCTGTGCGTGCGGTGTACTGTGATGTCCAGGTTGGCATAGCTGGATCATACAGAGAAGAGGAGAAAGGGGGCAGTCTGCACCCACCCCAGTCTGCACCCACCCCCCTCTGCACCCACCTCCCTCTGCACCCACCTCAGTCCTGCACTCTGCACCCACCTCCCTCTGCACCCACCTCAGTCCTGCACTCTGCACCCACCTCCCTCTGCACCCACCTCAGTCCTGCACTCTGCGCCCACCTCCCTCTGCGCCCACCTCCCTCTGCACCCACCTCAGTCCTGCACTCTGCACCCACCTTAGTCCTGCACCCACCCCGCTCTGCACCCTCCTCCCTCTGCACCCTCCTCCCTCTGCACCCACCTTGCCCTAGAATCGAATTAGTGAACAGTAATGATGTTCTGCAACTACTAGCAACTAATCTGTGAGGCTGAGCTGTAATGATGTGTTGTAATCTCTGGCAGCCAATTACAATCACTGCCTGATCTGCTGCAGTAAACTCATTTTGAGTCTAGCTGGGGTGGGGGGGCCCAATAAAAATCTTTGCCCAGGGTCCAATCAATATTAAAGACAGCCCTGGCTGTATGACAGATGGGAGTATATGTAATGCAGCATGGACACGGGTCGGCAAGGTGTCCTCACACGGACACTGGTCCGTGTGCAGTCCTTGCAATGTCCACTGCCGCCACTGACTTCTTTTACATTCTTATAAAGCTTCTTTCACACTGGGGTGGCGGGGTCCATTAGTGGTAAAGCGCTGCCAGTTTCAGCGGCGCTTTACCACTATTTAAGCGGTACTTTTTGGCCGCTAGCAGGAAACTTTTAACCCCCAAGAAGGGGTTAAAAGCGCCCATGTTGCTAGCCGGAGGTGGCTGAGGGGAGGTTAATTACAATGGTATTTAATTTCTGTAATATACAGAGGGGGGTTAACGTGTTGCCACATTGGTGACTGATGCATTAGTGACCAGTGGCAGTTAATTAATCCCTTGCTGCATTGGTGGCACCAGTGTTAGTGTTAATGCATCTGTGACCAATGGCAATACATTAACCACTTAAGGACCGCCGCACGCACGTCGACAGAATGGCACGGACAGGCAGATGGGCGTACAGGTACGTCCCCTTTAATTTGCCACCGTGTGGTCGGGGGGGGGGCGCAGTTTGCCATCTTCGCCCTGGGCACCAAATGGCCTTGTCCCAGCACTGGCTATGATATATGCCACCTCAGCTCCCAGGATAGACGATGCCCCCAGTCCACCTTGTGCTTACTAAGTATGTATGGGTGGATAAGTATTTACACCTATATCCCCCTTCCCCTATACTTATTTTAGTCAGACTGTGGTTTATTATACCTATATATATATTTTAGATACTTCTGTCACATCTGCTCCTGATGAGTGGAAGCATCCACGAAATGCGTCAAGCTTTGTTGTAGCAGCAGTTATATTACCATTAAGGAATTTTATCTACTCATTTATCAATCATGTCTGATGATGTTGTAATTTTAAAAAATCATGTTCTGCTTCATGTGAACACGGATGTCAGTATTAGGCATGTTACTATCTGTATTTCCATGCCATGTCAATATGTTTATATACATACATTTTTTGTATCTATTCATATTTTTACATGCAATGTGGATTGAATTAATCTGTATTGCTATATGGAAAATAAAATACTTTTACAGACACATAGTGCTTTTTTGCATTCATGCTGCATGTTTCATTTAAAGTCCCAAAAATCCCCCCATTTTCTCCTTAACAGAAGTGTATTAGCCCGCTACAACCCAAGTAGCCAACAAAAAAATACGCAGTAACTCAACCTCTTGTAATTTTTCAAACAATTAGTATCTCATAAACATGATTTGCCTTTATCTACCAAAGAATAATGAATCTTATCAAGATAAACAGTCAAAAGAGGAACATCAATTCCTACCCACCACTGTTTCCCTAGTGGTGGGAGGGTTTCCTTGTAGATTTTAAGAAGCGTGTATAGCACCGGTGTAGTAGAATATAATTATTGTAACTGATGATACAACAACTAATGATGAAACTATTATCTAGTTACATTATTAGTAAGATCTACAAACAGTTTCCTGCATACAGTAGTATTAGATTATTGATGGTAAAGCTACAATTCATAATAAATAACGAGCTGCCTTCATCATTAGGCCTGAGGCGGTTATTTCAGCATGCTTTAATAATCCATACAATGCATCAAATTCTTGTTTCTTTATATTATATTGTTGTTCATTTGTTATTTACAACACCTTGAAGACACATATTTACATCCTTGTTTACATTACTAACAAATTGTTCAGTGGGTGGAAATGTTGTAGGTGGTACAACATTACTTTTATTATAAAGATCCATTTCCCTCAATCTAAGACCCAGTGAAGATGTTGGATCAACCCTTCAATTGAATCTTTCCATACAGACTGAATAAAGATCCTGTTGCAGTCTAAAATGATTCCTCTTTTTAGACTGCAACCATCTAAAAGTATGGGGAAAGATAATTAGCTAGCAGACAAAATATTAAAAAGGAACTATGGAACATACTAGAAAATGCTCCAAAAATACTTCAAAAAAAGATGTTTACAAAAGCATTTCCCCGTTCTTCCTCTCCGTGACACGATCGCGGGCACCCTGCGGACATTGAGTCCGTGGGGCCCGCACTCATTGTCCACGGCGGGTGCACGCCCGCGACACCGCTTCTTAAAGGGGACGTACCTGTACGCCCCTAAAAAAAAACCTTCTGACTTCACAACCCCTTTAACCACTTGCTGACCAGCCGCCGCAGTTTTACTGCGGCAGAATGGCACGGCTGGGCGAAACAACGTTATGTAACGTCGCTTTGCCCTGTGGCCAATAGGGGCCCCCGGAGCCTATGCGAGTGCCCGGCGGTCGCGATCACTGGTGACACACGGAGAACCGGTATCTGTGTGTGTAAACATACAGTTTCCGGTTCTCTGAGGGGAGAAGAGACTGATCATCTGTTCATACAGAGTATGAACAGGGATCTGTCAACTCTCCTAGACAGTCCCCTCCCCCCTTCAGTTAGAACACAGAGAGGGAACACAATTAACCCATTGATCGCCCCCTAGTGGTTAACCCCTTCCCTGCCAGTGACATTTTTACAGTATTCAGTAAATTTTTATAGCACTGATCGCTGTATAAATGCCAATGGTCCCAAAAATGTGTCAAAAGTGTCTGATGTCCGCCATAATGTCGCAGTCCCGATAAAAATCGCAGATCGCCGCCATTACTAGTAAAAAAAATAATAAAAATACCATGAAACTATCCCCTATTTTGTAGACGCTATAACTTTTGCGCAAACCCATCAATATACACTTATTGTGATTTTATTTACCAAAAATATGTAGATGAATACATACCGGCCTAAATTGAGGAAAACATTTTTTTTTATATATATTTTGGGGGGATATTTATTATAGCAAAAAGTAAAAAATATAGCGTTTTTTTTTTTTTCAAAATTGTCGCTCTTTTTTTGTTTATAGTGCAAAAAATAAAAACCACAGAGGTGATCAAATACCACCAAAAGAAAGCTCTATTTATAGGAAAAAAAGGACAACAATTTTGTTTGGGTGCAACGTCCCACAACCACGCAATTGTCAGTTAAAGCGAGGCAGTGCCGAATCGCAAAAAGTGCTCTGGTCAGGAAGGGGGTGAATTCTTCCAGGGGCTGAAGCGGATAATGTTTATATTTGTAAAAAGCCAGCTTGTATAATGAAAAAAAATACATATGTTTTTTTTTTTTTTTTTTCAGAGTGTGGGGCCATATAGTGTTCTTGATTTTAGATTTATATATTTATAACACGTTACAAATGTCTGCAGCAAAAGAAAAAAACATATTTTTTTGTGATTCTAATTTATTCGTGCGCACATAATTCATGGATTTTGCAAATACATTGTCCTAATTGAAAATGTCACCTTAGCCAAATTCTATTTTAAGATACAAGCAACAGTTATCATCTCTATGGGAGCTTTGTCTGATGCGGGAGTTTGCCTGGATTATTTTCAGCCCCACTATCCTAAAAAGAATGTGTTGGCTAGATAGGAAGTCTCCAGTCTTTAGCCTGGATAGCTGTATCTGTTCTCCAAGCCTCCGCAGCAGCACATCTAGGGATTTGTATGAAATATTTAACAAAGATTAGCTTACACCTCTGTAGGGATTTCGCAAAGGCAAACAGACTTGAAAATCTGAGAGCATAATTTAGCTATTTTTTTCTTCTTTTTTCTACTGTAGCTGATTTATTGAAAAGTGAATAACAAAACAACTTCACAATACACCTCAGGATACTGGGCACATTCTTGCCTTTTTGTAGGAATGACAATATACACTTCCCGCTTTTTTCACTGTGGAGAATTTGTAGGGCTGGCAGTTCAGCATGTTTGATTTGACATATTTGTATTTATTGCAATTTATTGGATTTTAAACTACTTTACCAAAACAATTATACAGCATTAAACTTTTCATTCAACCTTTAAACCAGGTCTGGACGAATCTAACTTAGAACTAGGAGCCAGCTTTAAAAACCTAGAGGGCACTGCTCAACCTGAATGTGACTATGATCCTGGATCTGGCAAATGTTGACTTGAGAAGGTCGCGTGAGACAGACTTTGCTAATTTCGCTTTTCTCACATGTCGCCAATGCCAAAGCTTTTCTCACACTTACAGCTTTTACTTCTCATTCCCATCATCACAGTAGTGAGCTCTCAAACCCCATGCACATGTGTGGTCCACTATCTCCTCCACCGCAGCATTGCTAAACTCTAAGCTGCTGTGACAGGGAAGAGGGAGCACATGCAGAGGGGTTTAAATTGGCTAGGAATGCCAGCAACAAGGCAGGATGGGATGATTCCATCTCTGGGAGTTTTTTTGGCCAGGCTTCGGGAGGTATATAAATGGCCTTTACCTATAGCAAGGGCTTTATTAAAGTGGTTGTAAACCCTATTTTTAAACGTTATGCTACAGGTAAGCCTATATTAAGGCTTACCTGTAGCTAACCAGGATATCTCCCCTGCATGTGCCGATGGCGCACTAGAGCAAACTGATGCAACGTCACCTATGTTTGGCTTCAGTTTGTTAAATCTGCTAGTATATCTAACACTCCCCCAGACTGACAATGTTGCTGTCCAATGGTGCCCACTGTGCTCGTTCGTCCAGAGTGGTGGCACTCTAATACAGGAACTGTGTTACTGGCCAGATCACCAGATGAAAACAGAGGGGAAAAAAGCCTAAAAGAAAAATAATGCAGCCAGCACATGATAATGATTGGTAAGCTGCAATATTTGGTTTTGGGTTAAAGGAGAAGTCCAGCCTGAGCTTTTTAAGCTGGGATTCTCCTCTAGGTCACAGGTGTGCAATTCCTTTTGGCACCGCTGTGATCAGTTTTCAGCAGAGAGCAGTCTGAAGTCTGCTCTCCGCTGACGTCACTACCATCAGTCGAGACACCGCGTCATCCAGACTTCCCAAGTCTGGATCCGCCAGCTGCCTTGATTGATGGCATCTCAGCGAGCCGCTGAGACGGCCGCTCCCCGCCTCTCCACAGCTCAGCGCTCCTATGAGGTTGGAGAAGCAGAGAGGTGAGACGCTGACTGACAGTCAGCGGCTCTCCTCTCAGGGATTTGTGAAAACCGAGATCATCCGCGATGTTCAGTGGCTCAGTTCTCTGTGCATAGACGTCGGGGGACAGCTGCAGCATCGGTCTGATGCTGAATCCACCTAGGTAAGTATGAATCAAAGAAAAAAAAACATACTTCTCTTTTAAATACCACTTTACGTTTAGCTGTAAATGTAGGAATAAAGTTTTAGTGCAAGCAAAAGGCACACAATTACGGATCTTCAAGGTAGAACTCCAGTATTTTTTTTTTTTTTTTTAATTACCTGCCACCTTTTGTATTAAAAAATGTGGCAAATGCTCCAGCATTGTCCCTAGCTTCTTCTTCCATCCAGTGCCACTGGTCTTCTTCCAAGGTCAATGACAGCCAGTGTCATTCACCCCAATACCCTTGAGTCCAGGATGTTGAATATACAGCCCCTAGGGGGCATTATCATACAGCCACTACTCCTGGACTAAGCATCCTCACACATCATTTCTTGAACACCACTCAGTCCAGAAGGAAGGATGGCTCCCTGCCACTGATGAGGAAAAAGTGATAGAATTTGTGACGTCACCAGACTGGCTAGTAGACTGTAAGAAAAAAGGTAGGCATATGGTGTTTTTTTTTTTTCGAAAAAGTTCAAGATGTTCCAAGTTGTGGGTTTAGTTAAAAAATAAAAATGTTTGCTAATAAAATAATAATAATAACTACTTTAATAAATAATAATACTTTAATAATAGTAACAGCAACAGAAACAGTAGTAATATAGACAGAAGCAGTATTTGTTTTAATTAATTTCACAATTTCTTTAAATAGAGTCACACTATGTTCTGCTAGCCTAAGACGTTATGCGTGTGTATTTCCAGTACACCTAATGCACCTTGTCTTTATTATGGAAAAAGATTAATTGCATTGCTATAACACA
>CM053028.1:245345989-245458989 GCA_028564925.1 Lithobates sylvaticus | reverse complement strand
CAGTAGCTCTGAATCAGACCTGCACAACATTTAAGAGGAATTTTTGACCATTCCTGTTTGCAAAACTGCTTCAGCTCAGACACATTTTTAGAATGTTTGGTGGGAACAGCTCTTTTCAGGTCATTACACAGCATCTCTTTGGGCCACTCCAAAAGGCCCATTTTCTTTTTCTGAAGCCAGTTTGTGGTAGATTTACTTGGATGCTTAGGTTCATTGTCCTGCTGCACCACCCAACTTATAAAAAGCTTTAGCTGGCAGACAGCCACCCTGACATTATCCTGTTGGATATTTTAGTAAACTTGGGAATTCATTTTCCCCTCAACGATGGCAAGTGGTCCAGGCCCTGAGGCAGCAAAGCAAGCTCAAATCATGATGCTCCCTCCACCACACTTCACTGTTGGGATGATTTAATGTTTGTAAACTGTGTCCTTATTGCGCAATGCATACTGCTGAGTATTCTTCCAGAACAATTCAACTTTTGTTTCATCAGTCCACAAAACATTTTCTCAGTAGCATTTTGGTTTGCCAAGGTGCTCTGTGGCAAACTTTAGGTGCACATCAATTTTTTTTTTTTTGGAAAGCAGCAGCTTCCTGCATGGTGTTCTGCCATGGACAACCTGCCTGTTCAAAGACTTGGTAGACACATGAACAGGGTTTTTTGTCAGTTCCAGAGATACTCATGGGTTGTTCTTAAATTCATTGAGGATTCTGCGCCTTGGAAGTCCTCTTGGCTGGGCACCCACTTCTAGTAAGAGTAGCCATAGTATTAAACTGTCTCTATCCATAGACAATTTGTCTAATTGCTGACTGATGGATGACTAAACACTTTGAGATTGCTTTGTATCCTTTTCCAGCCTTATGAAAATCAATTACTCTTGCTCATGTGTCTTCAGAGAACTTCCTATTTGCGAGGCATGTGTCACATCAGCTAAATCTTCTTATGAGTAGCAATCCTAAAATGTTTGAGTGTTGTATCAATCAAAGTACCTCCGAACTAATTTCATTAATTGGACTCCAGATGTGTAAACTACTGACTCCAGTTAGTTTTCATTGAAGTAATTAGTCTTTGGGTTTACTCAAGAAAAGAAAATTCACCTTTTGGAGTGGCTTAGTCTGACCATGACATTAACCCCATAGAGATGCTGTGGAATGACCTCAAGAGAGCATCAGATATCCTAAAAATGTGTCTGTCATGTGCTTATGCTGAGACATACAGATTGTGGGCCAGTCACCAGGTCTGTATCCAATAGAACACATTTGGATTGAGGTAGAATAGTACATTCACAGCATGTGCAGTTGATAAATCTGCTGAAAAGCATTACATTGTTATTCGTTTGGTTGCCTCAGTTTACATTGTGGTCAGTGCAGTGATGCTGCCCACATTGTGGGTCAGTGAGGTGGCACCCATTACATGTGTGGTCAGTGTAATTAGATGTATTACCATGTGATCAGTTTGGAGACACCTGGTCTGATGTGGTCAGTGCATTGACACATATTATACTGTAGCCAGTAAACTAATACCAAATACATTGATGATTAGTGCGGTAAAACCCATTACATTGTGGTCAGTGAGCTGACTGACACCTGTTACATTATGGCCTGTGCTGTAATATCTGTTACATTGTGGTCAGTGTGGTGACACCCATTACACTGTGGTCAATGAAATTAAATTAAATGAAATTAAAGATTTTTTATTCTATATAAGTAGGAACTTAAGGTAGGTCTTAAAAAAGTAAAAGTCAGCAGCTACAAGTACTGTAGCTGCTGACTTTTACAAAACAGATACTTACCAGTCCAAGAAGTCCAGCGCTATCCTCGTCTTTGGTGTTCTCTTCCATCCTGTGCTGCCATCTTGGATTGGGGTATTGACTTTGACTTCCTGATTAGCCACAGCCACCCCCCTACTGCGCATGCACAAGATTTGCTGATGGGAGTTATTATTATTATTATTATACAGGATTTATATAGCGCCAACAGTTTGCGCAGCGCTTAACAAAATAAAGGCAGACATTACAATTACATAACAATTTGGTACAAGAGGAATCAGAGGGCCCTGCTCGTTAGAGCTTACAATCTAAAAAGAAAGGGTCAATTGATACAAGAGGTAATAGCTGTGGGGGATGAGCTGATGGAGGAAGTAAAAACAGTGTTAGTTAGAAGCAGGATAGGCTTCTTTAAAGAGAAAGGTTTTCAGGGATTGCCTAAAGATGGATAGATTAGGGGACAGTCGGACAGATTGGGGTAGAGAGTTCCAAAGGATGGGAGAAGCTCTGGAGAAATCCTGGAGGCGAGCATGGGAGGAGGTGACAAGGGAGCTAGAGAGCAGGAGGTCTTGGGAGGACCGAAGAGAGCGGCTTGGTTGGTATTTTGGAACTAGGTTAGTGATGTAGCTGGGGGCAGAGTTATGGATGGCTTTGTAAACTATTGTTAGTACTTTGAATTTTATTCGTTGGGTGAGTGGAAGCCAGCGGAGGGATTGGCAGAGAGGGGTGGAGGACACTGAATGGTTGGTAAGGTGAATGAGTCTTGCAGCGGCATTCATTATTGACTGAAGGGGCGATAGTCTAAAGGTAGTCCAATGAGGAGGGAGTTGCAGTAGTCGAGGCGAGAGATAACCAGGGAGTGAGTTAGAAGCTTGGTGGTGTCATTCGTTAAAAAGGGGCGTATTCTGGAAATGTTGCGGAGGCTAAGGCGGCATGATATGGACAGGGATTGTATGTGGGTCTGAAAGGACAGTTCAGAGTCTAGGATTACCCCTAGCACCCTGGCATGTGGGGACGGACTGATAGATGTGCCATTGATCTTGACTGAGAAGTCAGGGGAAGGGGCACGTGGGGGAGGAAATATTAAGAGCTCAGTTTTAGACAGATTAAGTTTGAGGAAGTGGTTTGACATCCAGACTGATATATCTGTTAGTAAATCAGTGATGCGTGAGGATATTGATGGGGTGAGTTTAGGGGCAGAGAGATAGATTTGGGTGTCATCAGCATATAAATGGTAGTGGAAGCCATGTGAGGCTATCAGCTGACCCAGGGAGGATGTGTAGATTGAGAATAGTAGAGGTCCAAGGACAGAACCTTGGGGGACCCCAACAGTAAGAGGAGTTGTAGAGGAGGAAGTGGAGTTGTAAGTGACAGTGAAGGTGAGATGAGATAGGTAAGATTCTAACCAACGGAGAGCACAGCCATGGAGACCAAGCAAATTTAGTTTTTTGAGGAGGAGGGGGTGGTCAACTGTATCAAAGGCAGCAGAAAGGTCTAAGAGTAAGAGTACAGAATAATGACCATTGGTTTTGGCTGTTAGTAAGTCATTTGTGAGTTTTAGGAGGGCAGTTTCTGTGGGGTGCTGTGGGCGAAATCCAGACTGAAGGGGATCCAGAAGGTTATTCTCAATGAGGTGGTCGCTCAGTCGGCTGTAGACTAAACGTTCAAGGAGTTTGGAGGCAAACGGGAGTAGAGAGATGGGTCTCAGATTGTTAAGATTGGTTGGGTCTAGTGAGGCCTTTTTTGGTATGGGAGTGACTAGTGCATGTTTTAGAGGGTTGGGGAAGATGCCAGTAGAGAGGGAGAGGTTGAAGATATGAGTTAAAGAGTGTAGGATAGAGTCAGAGGTTGACCGTAGTATTTGAGAAGGAACAGGGTCCAGGGGGCAGGAAGTTAGGTGGGCATTAGAAAAAATATTAGTGACTTCCTCTATAGTAGCTGGATTAAAAGAGGAAAGTATTGATTGTGCAGGAGGACAAGGAGTATAAAGTGAGGGAGATATGTGTAGAGTAGAGAACTCGAGACGAATAGTCTCAATCTTATTTTTGAAGTGATTAGCAATCTCCTGGGCAGTGAGTAAGTTAGTGGGTGGAGGTAATGGAGGACGAAGTAGAGAAGTAAATGTAGTAAAGAGTTGACGGGGACTGCGTGAGAGGGTGTTAATGAGAGTGGTAAAGTAGGTCTGTTTGGCAGTGCGCAGGCAGGAATGGTATTTTTGGAGGGCAGATTTATATTGGCTGAAATCTTACTGTGACTTAGTCTTACGCCACAGACGCTCAAGAGCACGGCTCTGTTTTTTGAGGCTTCTGGTGTTGTCTGTCTGCCAGGGTTGTAGCGGCCGGGGCCTGATTCTGTGAGTTGACTGTTCTTAAGCCTACTGGGATGTGTGACGTGTCCCATGAGGCTGCGGGCAGACTAAAAAAAAAAAAAATTGGCCTAAGGGAAGAATGAGTAAATTGGAGCAAGCATGTGTGAAAAAGGTAATTGCCAAACATTCCAAATGTGTAAAAGCGAGGAGAGAGGGATCGGATTATGCAATTATAGCCTTGAATTTTTATAGCCTTGAATTTTTAATACAATTATAGATTCTATATATTTATTGAAATAAATACAAAATAATCACAACTGTGTGTTAGTTCATTCTAACAATATTGTACAATTCATCTTAACAGAAATGTTTATGCAAATGTGCCATACCCTGCAATGTATTCATCTGATGACTTTAAAATATATTTTTATTATTTAGGGATGACAGATTACACTTTAAGCTTTGAAATCTCAGCTAGTGAACTCATTAAAAAGAATAGTTTTTCAATGCACAGCAGGCATGGTTAGTGAGGATGTCTGGTGTTTCCACCATGGATGCTTGCCATCGTAGAGACCAGTGTGTGGGTACAACTGCCTTGTTGTTATTCTGCAGGGAACAATGCCCCCCTTCTAAGATGGATGGGGGAAGTCATGCATGCCAAGAGGTCAGGCAGCAAGATTTGTAACATGTTCACTTCAAACTGTGGGAATTCGAAGCCACGTCCAACCTTCTCACACACAAACTATCCTGAGCCCAGCAACAGATGAACAACCAAACATACTTCAGTGATTTCTCAGCTGAGTTCTGCCTATGAAAAAGAAAAGCAATTACCTCATAACGTGTCAATGAAAAGACTAATTCACCCTATTTGTATGCTCACAAAGTCATGGAAGGTTACTTGCGTTCATTCTGCTCATTAGAAGCACTGGGATGCAATTGGCAGTGGTGCCTCACTTCAGCGTAGAACTAATTTCTATCAAACACTCTGGAATCAAGGCATTCCCCTACAAACATGTGGAAATGAAATGCCATGTTTGCTAGTTTGACGTATAAAAAAAACTCATAGTGATGTTATACCATTGCAAACAGAAACCTTTGTGCTTAACGTACAGTTCCTTGAAAAAGTATTCATACCCCTTGACATTTTCCAAATTTTTGTCACAACCAAAAACGTGAATGTAATTTATTGGGATTGTATGTGATAGATCAACACAAAGTGCCACATAATTGTGAAGTGGAAAGAAAATTATAAATGGTTTTAAAAATATTTTACGAATAAATATGTGAAAAGTGTGGCGTGCATTTGTATTCAACCCACTACTCTAATACCCCTAACTAAAATCTAGTGAAACCAATTGCCTTCAGGAGTCCCCTAATTAGTAAATTGTCCACCTGTGTGTAATTTAATCTCAGTATAAATACAGCTGTTCTGTGAAGCCCTCAGATGTTCGTTAGATAACTTTAGTGAACAAACAGCATAATGAAGGCCAAGGAACACACCAGACTGGTCAGGGATAACGTTATAGAGAAGTTTAAAGCAGGGTTAGGTTATAAAAAAGTATCCCAAGCTTTGAACATCTCACCGAGCTCTGTTCACCCCATCATCCGAGTATGGTACAACTGCAAACCTACCAAGACATGGCCGTCCATAAACTGACAGGCCAGGCAGGGAGAGCATTCATCAGAGAAGCAGCCAAGAGGCCCATGGTAACTCTGGAGGAGTTTCAAGATAAATAAATCAGTGCTGCAGCTGAATAGCGTACCTACAAAGAAAATAATGGTTAACAATAAAACACAGTAAACAGTAAAGTATAAAATAATTACATACCTGCAAAGTAAACATGATAAATAATAGTAACATTAAAACATTGCAGTTATAAAATACAGTGAAACAGAGCAGAACAATAGCGAGATAACAATAAAGAGAAAAAAGAGAGAGAACAATAAAACGACAACTATTTTAGTTTTTTTTTATTTTATATATATTTTCTGTAAATTTTATTTGTGACTTTTATTTGTAACTGTAAAGGTTCCAGATTTGGGTCTCTAAAAATGTGATGGCATCTTTGGAGACCCTGTAAAAGTGTTTCCTATGACTGTGCAGTGCTGTACCCTATGCTTATACTCAACTAGTGTGTGGTAGCATTGGAAACATTCACTGATGCAGAGACCAGGTTGGTTAGGTCATGAGGGGACAATAAAATAGGTGTCACGACTGTATCCGCGTTTCCTACAGACACATCTTTTTTGGAGTTTTCTTTGGCCTGAGGTACCACGGAGGACTTCTGGGAAGTGCGTTTCCTGCAGCCGGCTCACTGCATTTGCATTGGGAAGTTAGGCCACAGTACCATCTGGAAACAGAAGGGCTGTGATGAATGATCTCTTCCTGGAATTTAAGGAAGGATCCAGTTTGTCCTACAGCTTTATATAGCACATAAGCGTTCAGCAGAGCCAATTGGAATAAGTATACAGACACTTGTTTGTACCAGTGTCTGGCCTTATGGGAAATTAAATACGGCACCATCAACTGGTAGTTGAGGTCCACCCCTCCCATATTAAGGTTGTATTTGTGGACACAGAGGGGTTTCTCCACAACACACACACCAGGGATGACAGAACAAAAACATTCTTATTATCCCTCCACTTCACAGCAAGCAAGTTATTAAATTTCAAGCAGGCTCTCTCCCCCAGTCTAAGACGGGAATCTACAAAACGCTGGGATAAGCCCCGACGATTAGATCGCACTGGATAGTGATGTTTATTCCGCCCTCTTGTAAAAACACCGCTCTGCGCTACAGGGATGTGTTACTAACAAATCTAGGCTGATCTTTTAATATACCAGTCATGTATTGAGAAGATATGTATAAATATATAATTTAAATAAATAAATAAATATATGTATATATGTGCAAAATTAATATATAAATATCAAAAATAAATGAGAATATATATATATATATGCATGTGCATAGATGTGATGAAGTTGAATGTGTGATGTGCAAACAAAATCTCAGTATGATATATACGTATAGTGGACCTTATACATATATCATCAACAGCTGCTGCTTAAAAACAAAATCAATATAGAAAAATACAAACAACGTTGGGTGGACCGTGCTCAGTCCCCTCTAATAGAAGTTTGTAGCAGCGCTAAGGATTTTTTCAAGTGAATGAAAAACCATTAATATACACACTTAGAGTGAATGACCATATATCTCACTAGAATATGTACATATAAAAATATAATATATATATATATGTAAAAACATATGAATCGAGTGAGAGTGATAAAGAGTCCAATAAGTGCTTTAAAAGTATCAAAGTGAATGGTGAACCATATACATGGTGAAAAAAGATGATCAATAAAATAAATATATGTAAAAAAACTGTGTCTCCAGTCCACTTAAAAATTGCTTGACAATCTGATCAAGACAATCTGCAGAAATCCACCGAGTGACAGTTCCCAATTGGTATAAATAAACAGTTCAAAATTTGGTGATATTTGAGTGATCCGGCCACCATGCGTTTACACCTTGTGCAAGAATCGTCCCCCTATGGGGCTGCACTCACCAGGAGAAGGCCCATATTTAACTACAGGCGTATTTAAAGCAGTGTTCTGGTGAGTGCAGCCCCATAGGGGGACGATTCTTGCACAAGGTGTAAACGCATGGTGGCCGGATCACTCAAATATCACCAAATTTTGAACTGTTTATTTATACCAATTGGGAACTGTCACTCGGTGGATTTCTGCAGATTGTCTTGATCAGATTGTCAAGCAATTTTTAAGTGGACTGGAGACACAGTTTTTTTACATATATTTATTTTATTGATCATCTTTTTTCACCATGTATATGGTTCACCATTCACTTTGATACTTTTAAAGCACTTATTGGACTCTTTATCACTCTCACTCGATTCATATGTTTTTACATATATATATATATTATATTTTTTATATGTACATATTCTAGTGAGATATATGGTCATTCACTCTAAGTGTGTATATTAATGGTTTTTCATTCACTTGAAAAAATCCTTAGCGCTGCTACAAACTTCTATTAGAGGGGACTGAGCACGGTCCACCCAACGTTGTTTGTATTTTTCTATATTGATTAGATCGCACTGTGCCACATGCGCCAATTTCATTATCAAACAAGTGACTAAAAAGTGGCACGCTTATGTAAAAATTGTCCACATACAATAAGGGTGACACCAAGTCCCACACAATCTTACCAGCGCTCCCTATGTAGTTTGGGAGGTTCTTGGGCTCCACGTGACTATAAAACTATATGTATAGCCTGTGCCCTGTCACAGAGCTTATACAACTTGACCCCATATCTGGCACGCTTGCTGGGAAGATACTGTTTGAAAGACAAGCGGCCAGAAAATGTAATCAGGGACTCAAACCACGCAGACAATTTGAGTAAACAAGGCTGCAAACTGTTGGTTAAAGTGGTTTACGAGGGGCCAAATTTTCTGATCTGCTCGTATTGTGTCCTGCCCATGGAGAGAACACGGGCATATGGTGAATTGGGTCAGTGGACCAATATGACCGCAACTCACTTTTTTTATCTATGCCCATGATGGGCCCAGAAAGGTCTTAAATTCAGAAACCGTATTAGGTTTCCATTCTCTGGCAAGGGTCAACTGTCAGGGTGCCGCTACTGTCTACTGGATCGTATTCTGAGCCTGAATCTGACAGATGGGTGACTTCCTCTTCACTCTCATCTGTCATGCTCAGAAACGTGTAGGCCTCTTCACTAGTGTACCTTTGATTGGATATTGTGGCCTCTAAATTTACAGATACAACTAGTGCGACTCACAGGCAAAAAAAGCACCTGGTTGTCAGCGACTGCTTCAAGTCTGGTATGGATATTAAGGGGAACCCCACACCAATTATTTTTTTTAAATGGCGTGGTGTCCCCCCAAAAATCCATACCAGTCCCTTATACGAGCACGCAAGGAGGCTGCAGGAAAAGAGGGGGGACAAGAGACAGCCCCCCCTCCTGAACCATACCAGGCCACATGCCCTCAACATTGGGAGGGTGCTTTGAGGTAGCCCCTCAAAGCACCTTGTCCCCATGTTGATGGGGAGAAGGGCCTCATCCCCACAACCCTTGCCCGGTGGTTGTGAGGGTCTGCGGGCGGGGGGGGGGCTTATCGGAATCTGGAAGCCCCCTTTAACAAGGGGACCCCCAGATCATGCCCCCCCTGTGTGAATTGGTAATGGGGTAAAAATGTACCCCTACCATTTCACAAAAAAAGTGACAAAAAGGTTAAAAAACACAAGAGCCGGTTTTTGACAAGCCCTTTATTAATTTCTTCTTCTTTCATCTTCTTTCTTCTGGTCTTCCATCGGTGTTGTTCTTGTTCCTTCATCTTCTTCTTCTCCATCTTCTTCTTTTTCCTCCGCTCTTCTTGTCCCGCATCTTGCTCCAGGCTTCTTCTCCACTCCGTCCTCACGATCCGCCTCTGTGGGAGTCTACAGCCGTGTGACGCTTCGATTCTTCTGACACTTCTTAAATAACGGAGGGCGGGGCCACCCGGTGATCCTCTGACACACAGGGACTTCCCTATGGCTTTCTATGGCTTTCTCCATGATGTCAGAGGGGGGCGAGGTCACCCGTTTACGTAAAGGACTTGTCAAAAAACGGCTCTTGTGTTTTTTAACCTTTTTGTCACTTTTTTTTGTGAAATGGTAGGGGTACATTTTTACCCCATTACCAATTCACACAGGGGGGGGCGGGATCTGGGGGTCCCCTTATTAAAGGGGGCTTCCAGATTCCGATAAGCCCCCCACCCACAGGGATGAGGCCCTTCTCCCCATCAACATGGGGACAAGGTGCTTTGAGGGGCTACCTCAAAGCACCCTCCCAATGTTGAGGGCATGCGGTCTGGTATGGTTCAGGAGGGGGGTGCTCTCTCGTCCCCCCTCTTTTCCTGCCAGGTTGAGTGCTCGGATAAGGGTCTGGTATGGATTTCTGGGGGGACCCCACGCCATTCTTTTTTAATTTACGCACGGGGTTCCCCTTAATATCTATACCAGGCCTGAAGGATCTGGGATGGAATTTAGGGGGACCCCCACGCATTTTTTTGTTAAATTTTGGTTCGGGGTTCCCCTGTGGGGAAATCCCCATGCCGTTTTTATCAATGAACTGTTATGTGTATTGTCGGACCCGACAATTCATTGTAGCCGCGAGTTGTTTTAAATTCGTTTTTTTCCTTTAGAAATGTAATTTTGCTGTCAGACTGTTCTAAACTCGGGAAACATGCGCCCCTTTACAGGCATACTATAGACAGGTACGAAATTTAAAGGAATATTACACTTTTATTGTTTCACTTTAAGCATTATTAAAATCACTTCTCCTGAAAAAACTGCAGTTTTTAAAACTTTTTTTTGCATTGATACATGTCTCCTGGGGCAGAACCCGGGTCCCCAAACACTTTTTATGACAATACCATGCATATAAGTCTTTAAAGTTAGCACCTTTGATTATTCATGTTCGTGTCCCATAGACTTTAATGGTGTTTGCGTGTTCAAACTATTTTTTTGCCTGTTCGTATGTTCTGGTGCGAACAGAACGGGGGGGGGGGGGGGTGTATGGCTCATCCATACCTACTACTAACTGCCCTAATGCAGATTAGTGTCACAAATTACACCAGTACAGTGATCAGTGAAAAATCTGAAAACTGCAATTGGTGACACAGTGACAGGGAGTGAAGGGGTAACTTGGGGGGGGGGGGGCGATCGAGGAGGTGATTGGGGATTAACAAGTGTGCCTATGTGTACTGGTGTTAGTGTTGTGCAAACTCACTGTTAGACGTCCTCCCTCCTCTCTCTGGAATGGAAAAGTGTTCCACGAGGGGAGATGGCATCACATTTCATTCGCCAGGACCGAACAGCAGGTCCAGGCCAGAAATCATTGGCCTGGACCTGAAGACTGATCGGTTCTGTAACAAATCCAATCATTATTGGTACTGTGATTAACTAACTGTGGTAAAATGATTAACTAACAAGTGCAACGCTGTACCCAAATAAAATTTATGTCCTTTTTTTCCACAAATAGAGCTTTCTTTTGGTGGTATTTAACCACCTCTGCAATTTTTTTATTTGTTGCGCTTAGAGCAAAAATTACTGATAAAAGAATATTTTTGAATTTCTGCTATAAAATATATCCAATAAAAATTTAATTTTTTTAATCTAATTTCTTCATCAATTTAAGCCAATATGTTTTCTGATACGTATTTTTTATTTAAAAAATTCCAATAAGCATATATTGATTGGGTGATCACAGCAGGAGCAAGCCACAGGTGGCACACATATGCACACCCTACCCGAAAGAGCCGGATTACGTATATATATGTGATCCAGCGTACAGGTGCCACCCTGTAGCAGTAAAACTGCTATGTGGCAGACCTGAAGAGGTTAAATTAAAATGCATTTTTGCTAATAGGACTGCTAATAGCAGAACTTACATGCTCTTGCTGTTGTTTAATTTTTTTTTCTCCTTTGCGCTTTTACCCCTGGCCGTGCTGCCTCGTTTCCGGTATATGGGTGCCCCCTGTGCCTGCTGGGACCTTTGGAGTCCTACCGGAGCCTCCACTATGCACACACTCCCATTTAGAACTACAATCGTGCAGCTATTCCCAGTGCCACACACACAGGCAGAGCGAGAGTGACACAGAGCCAAGTGACAACTCTTCTCCTTCTCCACAGCAGTGACACTTTGGGTTTGGCTCTGTCCCTCTCAGGATCCAGTTGGAGTTCTAAACCAGAGCGGTACAGGTAGAGAAGACACGGAGTGTCCAGTGGTACTTCATAGTTCCTGGCAAGCACACAGGCACCCACAAAACCTGAGTCAGACAATTTTGTCGATGAGCAGTATATGGAGGAAGCCCAGAGGAGAAAATTTAAATAACAACAGCAAGAGCATGTGCGTTCTGCAATTAGCAGCGTATTTAACAAGAAAACAAAACAAAATTACTTTAATATAACTTTAGGGCAGCTATAGTTTCTCAGGTTTAGGTCACTCCTGATAGTCTAAAATAAAATGAATACAATAAAACAATAACGACTGGAGACGGGTGGAGGGATAGGTAACAATGTTGCACTTTATTATCACTTGTTATAAGTACAATATAGTTTAATAAGTTTGCTCAATGAACTTCTCTTGTGGCAGATACCTTGGATGCATGAAGTATTAAACTACAAGAGCAAATCACAGCCAGTACAACAATTAGGGTTGCCACCTTTTCGTCAAGCCAAAACCGAACGCTTAAGCAGCGCACGCCAATTTTTTTTTTTTTTTGTAGTACATTAAATTCATTACCTCTGTACAGAGCAATGCACAGCAATTTTGTTATGTAGTATACACTATACATATATTTTTGTAATTAAATAACATTTCTAATCATATGGAATTAATCACAAGAGTCTCCCTTTACATCAGAGTAAACAGAGTTTCCCCTCTGAATCCGCAGCGTTCCCCTTTACATCTGAATGCACAGGGTTTGTTCCCCTTTACATCTGATTCTGCAGGAGAGGAGTGTGGAGGGGATGATGGGGGCAGAATGTACAGGAGAGGAGTGTGGAGGGGATGATGGGGGCAGTATGTACAGGAGAGGAGTGTGGAGGGGATGATGGGAGCAGAACATACAGGAGAGGAGTGTGGAGGGGATGATGGGGGCAGAATGTACAGGAGAGGAGTGTGGAGGGGATGATGGGGGCAGAATGTACAGGAGAGGAGTATGGAAGGTATGATGGGGGCAGTATGTACAGGATGAGGAGTGTGGAGGGGATGATGGGGGCAGAACGTACCGGAGAGGAGTGTGGAGGGGATGATGGGGGCAGTATGTACAGGAGAGGAGTGTGGAGGGGGATGATGGGGGCAGTATGTGTACAGGAGAGGAGTGTGGAGGGAATGATGAGGGCAGTATGTACAGGAGAGGAGTGTGGAGGGGATGATGGGGCAGTATGTACAGGAGAGGAGTGTGGAGGGGATGATGGGGGCAGTATGTACAGGAGAGGAGTGTGGAGGGGATGATGGGGGCAGTATGTACAGGAGAGGAGTGTGGAGGGGATGATGGGGGCAGTATGTACTGGAGAGGAGTGTGGAGGGGATGATGGGGGCAGTATGTACTGGAGAGGACTGTGGAGGGGATGATGGGGGCAGTATGTACAGGAGAGGAGTGTGGAGGGATGATGGGGGCAGTATGTACAGGATAGGAGTGTGGAGGGGATGATGGGGGCAGTATGTACAGGAGAGGAATGTGGAGGGGATGATGGGGGCAGTATGTACAGGATAGGAGTGTGGAGGGGATGATGGGGGCAGTATGTACAGGAGAGGAGTGTGGAGGGGATGATGGGGCAGAATGTACAGGAGAGGAGTGTGGAGGGATGATGGGGGCAGTATGTACAGGAGAGGAGTGTGGAGGTGATGATGGGGGCAGTATGTACAGGAGAGGAGTGTGGAGGGGATGATGGGGGCAGAATGTACAGGAGAGGAGTGTGGAGGGGATGATGGGCGCAGAATGTACAGGAGAGGAGTGTGGAGGGGATGATGGGGGCAGAATGTACAGGAGAGGAGTGTGGAGGGGATGATGGGGGCAGAACGTACAGGAGAGGAGTGTGGAGGGGATGATGGGGGACAGTATGTACAGGAGAGGAGTGTGGAGGGGATGATGGGGGCAGTATGTACAGGAGAGGAGTGTGGAGGGGATGATGGGGCAGTATGTACAGGAGAGGAGTGTGGAGGGGGATGATGGGGGCAGTATGTACAGTAGAGGAGTGTGGAGGGGATGTACAGGAGAGGAGAGGAGTGTGGAGGGGATGATGGGGGCAGTATGTACTGGAGAGGAGTGTGGAGGGGATGATGGGGGCAGAATGTACAGGAGAGGAGTGTGGCGGGGATGATGGGGGCAGTATGTACAGGAGAGGAGTTTGGCGGGGATGATAGGGGCAGTATGTACAGGAGAGGAGTCTGGAGGGGATGATGGGGCAGAATGTACAGGAGAGGAGTGTGGAGGGGATGATGGGGGCAGAATGTACAGGAGAGGAGTGTGGAGGGGATGATGGGGGCAGAATGTACAGGAGAGGAGTGTGGAGGGTATGATGGGGGCAGAATGTACAGGAGAGGAGTGTGGAGGGGATGATGGGGGCAGAACGTACAGGAGAGGAGTGTGGAGGGGATGATGGGGGACAGTATGTACAGGAGAGGCGTGTGGAGGGGATGATGGGGGACAGTATGTACAGGAGAGGAGTGTGGAGGGGATGATGGGGGCAGTATGTACAGGAGAGGAGTGTGGAGGGGATGATGGGGGCAGTATGTACAGGAGAGGAGTGTGGAGGGGATGATGGGGGCAGTATGTACAGGAGAGGAGTGTGGAGGGGATGATGGGGGCAGTATGTACTGGAGAGGAGTGTGGAGGGGATGATGGGGGCAGTATGTACAGGAGAGGAGTGTGGAGGGATGATGGGGGCAGTATGTACAGGAGGAGAGTGTGGAGGGGATGATGGGGGCAGTATGTACAGGATAGGAGTGTGGAGGGGATGATGGGGGCAGTATGTACAGGAGAGGAGTGTGGAGGGGATGATGGGGGCAGAATGTACGGGAGAGGAGTGTGGAGGGGGATGATGGGGGCAGAATGTACAGGAGAGGAGTGTGGCGGGGATGATGGGGGCAGTATGTACAGGAGAGGAGTGTGGCGGGGATGATGGGGGCAGTATGTACAGGAGAGGAGTGTGGCGGGGATGATGGGGGCAATATGTACAGGAGAGGAGTGTGGAGGGGATGATGGGGGCAGTATGGTTTGGGATTTCCTTCTGTGTCTGTGGGGTGACCAGGGAGTGATGTTGGAAAGATAAGGAAAGGAATGTGAATATGGAATGATGTCCTTCAGCAGGTTGTATAAAGTGGTCTGGGGGTGATATAAGCGGGGGGGGGGGGGGGGGGTTGGGGGCTGAGAAGTGGTCAGATAGTAATTTTTATGATCAAAAAAAGCTTTTATACTCATTTACTAATATATACAGCAATAAATCATACATCAGTACTATTCAATGAAAACAATCTGTTATAAACTGTAAGCACACACATATATATATATATATATATATATATATATATATATATATATATATATATATAGATATATATATATATATATATATATATATATAGATATATATATATATATATATATAATCCAGGACTGTATGTACTGTACAGATGATGTGAAGGTAATGTGTGACAATTCATATATTATAACATGTTATCCAAGCTCTGTACAATCAGAAGTGTAGACTCATCACATATATACAGGTTACATGAATGGTCACGCATTACTTTCACATTATCTAGTCTGTGATTGGTGGGTGTTTGTATAGACATGTGTGCTGCTCAGGAGGTATCTGTCGGGCTGCACACTCCCCCCTCCCCCATACACTCACTATCTCCTCTGATTCTCCTGTCACCTGCAATACAAATACTCCTAAACTTTGCAACTTTGCTTCCTAGGAGACTTTTTTCAGGAAAAAGAAAATGCAGCTCACCTCCTCTCTTCCTCTGGCCAGCCCGTCAGGAGCTTCAGTGAGCTCCGCCTCCCGATTCTCTCAGTACTCCGCACTGGTGATTGGAGGGGGGGAGGCTGAGTCAGAGATACCAGAGACTGTGCAGGAGACTGGAGGAAGGGGGGGGGGGGGCACAGAAAGGAGCTTTGGATTCCAGCATACACCGCAGGCACAGTGTACTCATTTAAAAGCAATGCCGCTGCTGCTGTCACAGTGACAGATGTGCCGATGATTCCCCCCCCCCCCCCCGCGCCTGAATGGTCTCTTTCTGTTCTGAGCTGAATCATGTGCCCGGTTACAGGCAGTACTGAACCCGGGCACATGATTCAAGACCCGTACTGTCCGGGTGAATCCCGGACAGGTGGCAACCCTGACAACAATGCATGTTCTACCTGTAGGAATATGGCAGGTGTAAATTAAGTGGTGGTCCTTTCAAGAAGTTAAACAGGTATGTAATCCTCCTTACGAGTGTATACAGAAGCAGATCCAGCAGTTAAAGTGGCACTAAACAATATCCTTAGACTGGTTTTACACGGGCGGTCCAATGAGGACCACCTGTCAGTTTTTCAGGCAGACCTGATCAGACCAGCCATTGTTCTTTATGGAGTGGGGGATGACACCTGCTGACATCCGATCCAATCATGTCCGCTAAAAACCGATGGATGGAGGATCTATTCCCCATCCGTCCGGCGGATTGGATGACAGTCAGATGGCAGCGGGTCTGTTTCTATACGATTGCCCCATAGAAAACAGCAGGGTTGTGTCCGTGTCCACTCTGCATAGCGGAGCGGACACAGACCTATCATCCACCTGCTCAGAGGAGATCAACGGAGAGATCCCCTGTTGAGCAGGCAGATGTGCATTACGGAGTGTAAGAGGGGCCCAATTCTCCACCAATAATCTATACACATCCACTACTTAATGGTCCTGCAATATATTTTTCATGAAATAATTGTAGCCCCGGCTCCTGCAGTTTGGTTTTGGGTTTAATTATACCAAATTATGGTTTCAGTACCAGTCTGGCTGGATTGCACTGGGTTCTGCTTGGCCACAGGTGTCGCTGTCACTTCTGGCAAGTGTGAGACAGTTTGGCTAGGCACATTGAGTGCCACTCTTTCTCAGAACCAGCCCAGTGGGAGTGTCATCTTGCTGTGACTTCTGGGAGAGGGTACTTAAGGTACTGAGATCACGTGCTTCTGGGTTCCGGTCCAGAAGATCTTTCTGTCTGCTTGGTCCTGGTCCTCCTGACCAGCCCCCATGGCTCTCATGGCCTGGGGTGCGGATCCATCCAATTCCGAGTCTCGGGGCTGGCTAGCCCAAGGCAAAGTAACTGGAGGGAGGATTCAAAGGTGGTCCGGTGCCGGTGCCGTCTCATCTGTGGAGAGGCCCAGCAACTGAGGAAGCAACCAGGGGAGGACTCTTCAGGAGAGGGCCATGCATAAGGCTGGCTTCTCGGGAAGAGCCTGGAGGCTTAGTTGAAAGACACCAAGCAAATCTACACTCGTACGGTATCGCCGGACCGGCTGCAAGATACTGGTACTGTATGAGGACTCTCTAAATTTGTCTACAACCTTCAGTTACAACAAGTCTGTGGCAGAGACTTTATTCACAAGTGTTCTACAACAAGTCTGTGGCAGAGACTTTATTCACAAGTGTTCTACAACAAGTCTGTGGCAGAGACTTTGCTCTATTTGAATACTCTATCGGTTGCCTAGTCAGAGGAGGTCTATCGGGTAGCTGTGAGAATTCAGTTGTGAGTGGCTATTCTCTGGATTTCTATAGCGAGAGACTTTCCATTTTGAGCAGTTCCAAGAGTACCTGAGCTTTCTACCTAAACCCTCTATCCTTTACTGAGAGACTGTGTTTGTCTACCCTTTTTTGCAAATAAAAATCCCAAAGTGGATCCAGTGTCAGTTTCTACAATTCTAGGTAACGGTAAGCCCAAATCAAATCAGCAGCTCCTTCGGGGGTTAGTGCTACATCATTTTTGTGTTTTTCTACTTCCTTGTAACGTCCTCTGTGAGCTCATGAACCTCTTCTTTTTCCCCTCACTTCCATTTGCTTGGAATGAGCAGTGCAAGTTAGTTGCATGTGCTCTGTGCACACTACAAATCCCATAGTCCCTCTCAGGAGCGAGAAGTAGAGAGGGTGGCTACACTCCTACATCCAGTGGGACCATGGAGAATGAACATAGCCTCCCTTTAACGGCAATTCAGATCACAAAAAAAAAAAAAGGAATTTGGAGATTTGGAGGAAACTGAAAGCCATAGAAGGTATTTTAAGAGTTAAAAAATACATACTTAAATTGTTTATTTTAAAACCAGAATTTAATGGCACTTTAAAGGAGTTGTAAAGGCAGACGTTTTTTTTACCTTAATGCATTCTATGCATTAAGATTAAAAGCCTTCTGTGTGCAGCAGCGTCCCCAGCACCCCTAATACTTACCTGAGGTCCCTCTTTGTCCAGCGATGTCTACAAATGTCTCAGCCGTCCGAGATTCTCCTTCCTGATTGGCTGAGACACAGCAGTGGTGCCATTGGGTCCCTCTACTATCATTTTAAGTCAGCTAGCCAAATAGGGCGAGGAGGCGGGGCTGGGTCGTGTGGAATGCCCCCATAGAAAGCTACTTGCTGTGGGGGCACTAAACAGGAGGGAGGGACCAGAAGCACCAAAGAGGGACCCAAGAAGAGGAGGATCTGAGTTGCTCTGTGCAAATCCACTGCAACAGAGCAGGTAAGTATAACATGTTTGTTATTTTTATAGGAAAAAAAAAAAACGAGCCATTACAATCACTTTAAGGACTCTAAACTTTAAAAGGCCCTATTACCATAAAGAATGCTGCTTATTCAGCGTCCTGGGCTCCTTTTGGAAAAATGGATCCTGCATCTTTTCCAACCTTAACTGCTCTATTTTGTAAGCCCAGGACTCAACAAGTAGCCCTGAATTAACATGTCCTTAACCACTTGCCGACTGCCGAACGCAGATATACGTCGGCACAATGGCAGCGGTTGGCAAATGGGCATACCTGTATGTCCCCTTTAATTGGCGGGGCTAACGGGTGCGCGCGTGCCGCTGGAGGCCCGCCGGTCTCCTGCTGATCGAAATCGAAATACGAATCGAAAAAAAAAGTTACGAATCGAAAAAAAAAAGTTACGAATCGAAAAAAAAAAGTTACGAATGTACAATTTTTTTGTTCAATAGAGACACGGAAAAAAAAGTTACGAATCGAAAAAAAAAAGTTACGAATCGAAAAAAAAGTTACGAATGTACAAATTTTTTTGTTCAATAGAGACACGGAAAGTTACGAATCGAAAAAAAAAAAGTTACGAATCGAAAAAAAAAAAGTTACGAATAGAAAAAAAAGTTACGAATGTACGAATTTTTTTTTTAGTTCAATCCATTTGAAGCACGTTTAGCAGCACCATTGTAAGGGACACGGAAAATTACCAATTCAACAAAAAAAAAAAAGTTACGAATGTACGAATTTTTTCGTTCCTTTTTGTTATTAGGATTTTCTTTATTAGTACATTCGTTGTTTCTAATTAGTTTTTTTCGGATTTTTCGTTGTTTTTCAGATTCGTTCGATTCGAATGATTCGTTAATCCAATTCGTACGATTCGAACGATTCGTTATTCGGATTCGTACAATTCGTTCATTCGTACGAAAACGAACAAACGAAAATAACGAAAAAAAAAAACGAAAAAAAAAAAAAAAAAGAAAAGAATTGCACATGTCTATTGTAAACCCTTTACAACCACTTTTTGATACAGGTTAGCCTATAATAAGGCTTACCTGTGGCTACACAGGATATCTCGTAAACCTGAATGGTTTAGGAGATATCCCCTGTATCTTCATGTGCCGATGTCATATATATATATATATTATATATATTTATATATATATATATATATATATATATATATATATATATGCGTTGAATTATTTTCAGGGGACAGCAAATTTGCACTGTTATACAAGCTGTATAAGAAGTGTAATTTCTTCAGTGTTGTCACATGAAAAGGTATAATAAAATATTTACAAAAATGTAAGGGGTGTACTCACTTTTGTGAGATGCAGTATATACACATACATAAATTAGCGTATGCTCTTTGATGCACCAGTGGTCCAGAGGGAGCTTACTGACTAGTAAGTCTCTCTTACCCCTCTTCATTGCCAGTGTTATTATAAAGAATTTATATAGCGCCAACAGTTTGCGCAGCGCAGTGTTGCATTCAAATGGTTGTATCCGGTTACATTTCACTGTTTAAGCCTGCTGAACATTGCTTATTGATTGCAGCTACTGTAATTGGTGTGTACTGTTTCTATGCTCTAACAGAGACTGTTTGGCCTATCCCAATACTTCCTTTGGTATGCTTGTTAACCAAACTTTAATGTAGCAGGTGTCACTAAAGAATTGTTTCTCTTGTTCCATTATTCTCTTTTGATCCTAATTGATTGATCTGAACCTAGAGTGTTAGAGGGGTCAGGAGGCTTGCAGGGCAATAAATGGGGACAAGCATCATCAAGCGGCCCCTACTGGGAGTCAAAAACGTCACTTTTAAGGTCGTTTGACTTTTTTTCTGCCTCTAAACACCATTCCATGTAAGCTAATGTGTCCATGCAGAAAAAAAAAACATTTACAGGCATCAACGCTTTGAGAAAAAAAAAAAAACATTACTTGCGTGATCAATTTATTATTCTGGTCAATGGAGTGAATGAACGCCCAAATGCTTGATGTGCTTAAACGTGCCTAAATGCATTTGCAAAACACGACTTTGGGTGCTTTTTTGCGCTGCTTTGTGCAAACGCCCACTGTACATGAGGTCTAATGCCCCGTACATACGGTTGGAAATTCCGATGGAAAATGTCAAATCGGACCATGTTGTCGGAAAATCTGCCCGTGTGTGGGCTCCATCTGACTTTTCCGTCGGTAAAAATTTGGGATCCTGCTCTCAAATTTTCCGACAACAAAGTCCGATCTGACTTTTTCCGATCGTGTGTAGCGAATTCCGACGGACAAAGTGCCACGCATGCTCAGATCACATTACAAGACCAAAGCTATTGGCTACTAGCCTCTACGTAGTTCCGTCGTATGCAACGAACGTCACCACGTTCATAATGATCGGATTTTCCGACAACTTTGTCTGACCGTGTGTATGCAACACCAGTGTTGGACAAAATCCGTCGGAAAAAATCTGACGGATTTTGTGGTCAGAATTTCCGACCGTGTGTACGGGGCATAAGACAGATAAACACATCCTTCTATTCTTCCTGGAGACGTCATAGTTTGCCTCAACAGCTTCCTTAATGTGGCCCCCTTCCCAACCCAAGCAACATAGCAGCCGCGTGGGCCCCTAGGGCTATAATTACGCTACTGGCAATACGAACCTTACAGAGGTTCTAACCCTTCATCATTTTGTTGGAAAATAGTGTTTTGTTGAGGTATGTGCTCCCATGGGATGAGCAAATATGAAAAAGTGCAGGACTTTTTAGTTCCATTTGAACCATTCCCTTTTCACTGACTGATATGTATGACTGGTGTCAGAAATAGGTTCTTGTAATATAACTGGATGCAGTTGCATGGAAAAGGCACCAAATACCAACCTAATAAAGAAAAAGGGACAACATCCTGAGGATTAAAAAAAAAATAATCTTTCAGTGACAAAAATGATAAAGCAGTAGCATTTGGAAATGTTCTGTATTGCCTTCTATTATTCATCATACCTATTATCTTTTTTTTTATAAATAACTCACATGCAGTGAGCAATTATGATGTAGTTACCTCGTGCAAAATTAGATTTAATCAGTCAACGGTTTAGAGAAAAAGGAATTATGGCTTTTAATTGGTCGCTAAGGGCTACTTTACATTAACGACTACTTTTTGCAATAAGTATTGGATTCTCTTGATCGCCCTTTCTCATTTCCACTGATATTTACCTTCGCTATGTTCCCCTGCTTTTCCAATTACCCTCTGGAGTTCCTAAAAATACTCCGTACTCACAGGGATAGAGGAACATGTGACCATTGTTCCCCCCCCCCCCAGTGATGCATTGTTCAGCATGTAAGCAGTCAATCACCAGACCTTAGTACAGTCACACAGGAATGGAGGGACTCATTATCCCTGTGTAAGCAACGACACGGACCACGTGGATTTTAACTCGGGGCTCGGGCAAGTGACCAGGGAGAAAACAGAGCAAGGGAAAGGTTTGTATAATCTTAAAGCTGAACTCCATCTAAATACAAGAGATGTTGTGTGGATTCTCACTTGAATCTTGGTGTGCTTTCTGTATTTCTTCCAGATTTGTGCAAAAATTCAGTGTGAAACTTGTCAGTTGTGCAGGAGATTTCTGGAGTAAAAACCGGTCACTGCTGCCCTCTCTCCTTATGCAGGGTGAGTGGTCCTGTCTCCGCCCCCTCCTGTAGTTTTCTGTAGGCAGCATGTAGTGGTTGAGACCTATTGGGCCCCTCCCATAGCTCTGCTCTCTGCACAAACTTTGTACTAGTGTTGCCAACCGCCAGTATGTTTATTGGCAGCCAGTAAACAATGGGCACTTTTCTCCTGCCAGTAAATGCCAGTGACAGGAAAAGGTTGCCAGTAAAAAATATGGGTGTCATGCTCAGCTCGGAACTGCGCATGGGCAGCTCCTGTCTGGGAGTTGGTAGAGACCATCCGAGTCCCTGCTACAGTGTGTTTGGGCGGGTCTGGCGGAGGCGGTGCCTGAGCAGGTCATGTGATGTCATGGCGCAAGGGAGCCAAGCGGAGTTCCCGGAGCCTCGTGTGCGGGTCTGTGGGACACAGATCACCGCCATTACTAGTAAAAAAAAATAATAATAAAAATGCCATAAATCTATCCCCTATTTTGTAGGCGCTATAACTTTTGCGCAAACCAATCAATATACGCTTTTTGCAATTTCTTTTTTTTTTTTTTACCAAAAATATGGAGAAGAATACATATTGGCCTAAACTAAGGTTTTAAAAAAAATAATAATAAATTGGGATATTTATTATAGCAAAAAGTATTGTGTTTTTTTTTTTTTAAATTGTCACTATTTTTTTGTTTATAGCGCAAGAAATAAAAACCGCAGAGGTGATCAAATACCACCAAAAGAAAGCTCTATTTGTGGGGAAAAATCATTTTGGTACAGTGTTGCATGACCGCTCAATTGTCATTCAAAATGCGACAGCGCTGAAAACTGAAAATTGGCCTGGGCAGTGGTTAAGATATCCACTCCGCATTTCCAGCATAACCCAACCAGCCACAAACAACTAAGCACAATATGACAGATAAACAAAACTGATATAAAAACAGCTAGAACAATGCATAAGAATATACTTTTTATTTTATTTTTTAATAAAAAGTTGTTACAGTTTCATCTTCAGTGAAAATACAAAGTTGTCAATTTGGTAGTGTACACAGATCAGAAATAGATGGAATGGTTTTGGGTACAAAAAATGGTTGTTAAGATGCAGCATGTTCAGTTCATACAAGAGGAATAACACTTCTGTGGATGATGAGCAGATTGCAGGTTCCAGACTATGCCTTCTCATACTGACGAACAGAGACAATATCACCAAAAGTAAGAGTCTGCAGAAAGAATAAAAAAAAAATATAAAAAAAAAAGATCCATTCATACATTTTTATATACAAGACAGTGATTCATCATAGAGTACTGTATATCAGCGTTTCTCAGCCTTTTTTTTTTACCATTGGGGAACTCTTGAAATAGTTTTCAGGTTGTAGGAAATCCCCCACTAAATACATTTATACCTACAGCTCATGGTATATTAGCATGATCAGTAGTTTGTAGAGAGTTTTAAATTAAAGAATGGGGTGTACTGTTGTCTTCAGTAATAATCACAATATTAAACAAATAATACAATAATAATTAAAATGATAATAATGTTCTGAAAAAAAATATACAGTAAAAAAATTGCACTGACCCCGTAAAGTGGTTGTAATCCTAAACAAAAATGATTGTTTTTTTTAAAGCATGATACTGTATATAACATAGTGCTTCTGCAGTGTAATTGGTCCCACCCTATGCTGTAAAATACCTGGTTGATCCTGCCTGTTTCTGTGTCCCCCTGTGTGCTGACCACAGAAATCATGGCTGCTGATCCATCATACCGTGGTCAGTTTACACGCCTCCATTATCCCGATGTGTGTTCTGAGTCTCTGCCCTCTCCCCATCCCTAACTGTAATTTCCTAGTCAGTGTGAGAGCCGATCTCCTCCCCGCCCCTCCCCTTCTGAGGCTATTCCACTGCAATATCTAACACAATGACCTGTATCCCCTTTGGGTATAAAGACATAAACTACAGTGTGTGTGTTTTTTGAAAATTATAATGCTAAATAACTTCTCTCACACTGCAGCTGTGCAGTCACGTGATCTCCCTTTACTGGCTGGCTGATATTGAAGGGGAATCTCAGCCCCTCGATGGTTCAGGTCCAAATTGTTACCTGAATTTGCACCTGAAGCGGACCCAAAAACGCACAGGACGCTTTTAGAAACCACACAGCGACCGCCCCGGACATGTGTGGACCAGCCCTATTGAGAGTCGATCACATGTCATGCAAACACTGCATCCAATTTGCACTTATGTGGACCCTAAAGTGGTAGTAAACCCAAAAGAAAACATTTATTATATTGCAGCTTACCAATGCTTAGGTGTGATGGCTGCATTAGTTTTCTTTTTTTCTAATTTTCTAAAAGGCTTTCTTTCTTATATTTTCATCTGGTGATCAAGCCAGTAAGTCGGTTGTTTTTTCAAAAGAACAAGCTCTCCAGCAGATTGTATCAGTTACAGAGATGAGACAAATCGTTTAACACAACAGGGGTGCTTGCAATGATTGCTTTAAATTATCTATGTAAAACCTTTATCCCCAAAAGGAAACAAAAACTGTAACTGATTATAAAGTATTAGTGCAATACTTAGTATTTAGTGCAAGGATTTTTTTTATATAGTATAATATATAATAAATATATATACATATTTATTATTTTTTTATAATATAGTATACATTTTTTTTTTTTTTTAAAGTTCAAAGTATCTTCTTTTCATTAGAGTTTAGGTACATGAAGGAAATAATAATGTTTGGGTTCACCATACAATCCCTGTACATTTAATAGGAGGACCTACCTAAACTATCCAATCAGACAGGCTCTTGCCCTACATACTTGTTGGTAGGTCTAACTGTTAACAAGGGGTTTAATGTTATGCTACTAAACAACTAAAACCTTGAGTAAAACTGGGCCTTTAGAAAAAGCAGACCAAATTGCAAACGGCTAAAAAACAATTAGCCTAAATAATGAGCTGTAACATAGATTTCCTTAGTGCCTGGCTCAGCAGATACCGCAAAATCCAAGGATGCTTAAGTGACGAGGAACTAGTGATTCATCACTATTCAAAGCTTCAAGAATTATAATATTCTCTACACTTCTGTGATAACCTGATGTTCTACACAAGGCAAAGTGTCACACAACTAAGGATATCTCTTCAGCTGATAAATGGAGTATGTCTTATTTCAACACAGATGGCCTTAAACATAATTACTGAGCTAGTGATTAACTAATTTGGGTTTAACTAAGGAGATTCACTCTAAAGTCTGGGAATCACCAGACCCTCTGAAATTCAAATGTCTATATGCTTGCAATCAACTTCATAAAGACCTGAAGGATAAGCTTATAAAAGGATAGATTTAAATTATTGGCCTAATCAGATACTTGGTCTAAGTGGACAATGCTATTTTCAGGATTTTCATGGAATCCCAGATGTCTTGAAAAGGAGTGAGGAGCAACCCACTTTTCTGCTCAACATTAAAATAAACTTAGCAAATAGATAGAGGCAACTTGAGAATCCTTTGGTTAATATAACAATATTATTATTATCATACTGGATTTATCTAGCGTCAACAGTTTGCGCAGCGCTTAACAAAATGAGGGCAGACATTACAGTTGCATTACAATTTGGTACAAGAGGAACCAGAGGGTCCTGCTCATTAGAGCTTACATTTATTTATGTAAATACCTATATATACATTTTAATATAAATAAAAAAATATATATAAGCCCCCCCCCCCCCCCCCCGTGTTTCTTCAAGGGTTTTTCTGTGCCCATAATTTAAGTGAAATCGCATTTCTACCCCTTATAGGTGGTTAGCTCTGGGGAGCTCCCTACACCTAGATACCCATGCCTATCCAGTTCTACCATGGAATGTTGTTTCCAAATTAGTTCTTAAAGCGGAGTTCCACCCATAGAATGAACTTTACATAAATCCACAGCATTCTCCTTCAGCAACAACATTTGGAAAAAAAAAAAAAATTTTACTCACTCTGTAACTGCTGTTGCTATGGGGTTCCTTCTATTCTGCCACTTCTGGTCCACGGCGATTGACGTAATTTCCCTTGGCGCCTGTACTCCTGGTAGATGTGTGTCATCCTTTCCCAGGAGTCAGTGGGCAGCGCCGAGAGCTAGCATTGTGTTATTTAGAAACCGAAAATGACGCAAGCAATGGCAACTACCCATCAGAATATGCAACTGAAGTGACGTTACTTCGTGGCCATCTTGGTACACCCGGACTAGTTCGCAGTAAACCTAGAGTTTAGAAGTTGCAAGCTGACATTTCTATACACTCACCGAAGTCTTGCTTTTCACAGTTATTTTTAACAGTAAACTCAGCTTATATAGTGAAATACAGTATATATAAGCTGAGTTTACTGTTAAAAATAACTGTGAAAAGCAAGACTCCGGTGGGTGTATAAAGATGTCTGCTTGCCGATTTCTAACTTTAGGCTTACTGCAGACGAGTGTGGGTGTACCAAGATGGTCGCAGTGCAACGTCACTTCGGCTGCATATTCTGATTGGCATCCAGCATCACCATATGCCGGAAGAGACTGGAAGTGCTCTGCACATCAGGAATAAACAGTAAGTCAGTTTAAAAACTGGGAATTGTGTGGCAATATGTTTTTAATGTTTTAATATAGTGTAAAAAATGGATTAGTACTTAAAAAAAAAAAGGTGGAACTCTGCTTTAAAGTTTTACTAAACCCAGGACCCTTCATATACTATATCTGATCTCCCACAGTACACAGGAAAATGCAATAGTTTTAGTAAATATAAGCTGCAAAATACCTTTTCTCATCAGCAGTATAAAGCAGTCTTGTGACATCTATGAGTGTCTGGTTAAAGCTTGTAGGAGGAGTTTGCATTCTACTCTGACCTGTCCTATGAGGCTGCAGGACCCCTGACCCTCTGTCTGGACAGTGCTGATTGGCCCTGAGCTGATCACGTACACCCTCCCAAGAAAAAAAATTAATAAAACTCTCTAGCAATACACACCAAACTGAGCAAGTGCCCCAAAGCTCTGTAATGTCAGGAGATTAATTTGGGACAGTGGAAGAAGGGGAGGATCAGAGAAGACAGGATCAAACAGCCTTTTTACACAATGTGCAGGATTAAAACCTTAAGTTCCACAGTGAGTATAACAAGCATGCTTTACTGCATATACAGACAGATTTTACTGTTGTGGGTTTAGTATCACTTGAATAGGTTCACAAAGGACAACTCACCAAAGGCAAAAGTAAAATACCATAGATTGTCCACATTGAAAGTTGCTGGTGTGCTCTGGAGAACCAGAGATAACAACCCAAGATATGGAGCCTGCTCTTGTATGTTGATATTTTATCCATTGTTTTCTAACCAGTCATTAGAAAAAAAAATGATAAAATACTATTGGTATAAAAGGGTAGGTTGCATGACTTCATTTGTTCTCTCTGTTCTCCTAGAGCATGGCAGAAATCCTTCAAAATGTCAATAAATGTAAATACTGACATCCTGTAAGTTAGGCCCCTTTCACACTGGGGCGGTTTAACCGCGGTTTTCGGCCACTCGCGGTGCAGTTTTACCCCCCGCGAGCGGCCGAAAAATTGTTAAAGACCCCCCGCAGAGCGCCGCCGTAGCGGCGCTTTGCGGCGTTATTGCCGCGGTTTCACCGCAGTGTCCCATTCTAATCAATGGGAAGGAGCGGTATAGGAGCGGTGAACACACCGCTCCTATCCCGCTCCAAAGATGCAGCTAGCAGGACTTTTTTTGTCATCCTGCTAGGGCACCGCTCCAGTGTGAAAGCCCGCCGGCTTTCACACTGGAGTTAAAGGGGCCGGATTTTTTCATGCGGTGAACAGGCGCTATTTTTAGCGCTGTACCGCATGAAAAACGCCCCGGTGTGAAAGGGGCCTTAGAGTATAGGAATGCTTCCCCACTTGCAAAAGCACAATGTATAAGGAGGCTCAGCAACCTATTGGAAGGCTTGGGAATAGTCAAATGGGATACAGGCAGAGGCATGCTTATTCTCTGTGTTTCAGAAAGTCTGTATTTGCATACTTACATTAGGAAAGCCTACATGTCACATTGCAGGTTGGCATATGCCCTTGGATGTCCAGGACTTTTCATTCCCCACCCCATGGCAACTTTTTATTAAAGAGGAGCTTAGTCTAGCAGCACTAGGGTTGCTGGTTCAAATCCCAACCACAGCACTACCTGCCTGGAGTTTGCATGTTCTCCCTGTCCCTACACTCCAAATACATGCTGGTAAGGTAATTGGCTCCTGTTTAAATTGGCCCTAGTATGTGTATGTATGAATGAAAGTCAGGAACCTTAGATTGTAAACTCCGGGAGGGCAGGGACTGATGTGAATGTACAATATCTATGTAAATTGCTGCATAAATTGACAGTGCTATATAAGTACCTGCAATAAATAAAATATCAGATGTCAGAAACATTATAATCTTCTGTGCTTTTACATACTCACCATAGTCATTTTGCCGTCCTTTATTTCCCTTACAAATTTAGTTTCTTTACCATCCCACTTCTGTACATGGACTAAGTTATCTCCTTCCAGTGATACAATAGACTGTCAAGAACAGAAAAAAAGTTATCAAAATGTAGGAAAAGTCTAAAGTTTAGATTCTAATACAAATCAGCATTTACCTTGATAAGTGCAGTAGGCGGAGTGGTGCTTTTTTACTAAATGAATAGAGGCTATTCAATAAAAGAATAGCAAATACTGTAGCTGCTGACTTTTACTATACAGGCACTTACCAGTCCAGGGATTCCGCCTGGGCTGGTTCTTCGTGGACCCCATAGCTGCCATGTTAAGTGTGGGAAACTGGCTGTGACTTCCTGTGGCTCAACATGAGTTGCGTTGTGCTTATTGAAGGACCTGCAGCCTCCTGGGACATGTAGTTCAGGAGGATGTGGGTGGGGAAGAGTGGGGCCAAACACCTGCTCTGAAATACATACCTCCCAACTTTTTGAGATGGGAATGAGGGACACATATTAGCAAATGTATGTAGGCATAGGACACAGCCACTGCCACGCCCCCTTAAAGGAGAATTATACAAACAAATTATTTAGCACTCTGAAACACTTTTTGAAAGATAAATACAGGAATACCCCACTTTTAAGTACACAATGGGGTTTATTTACTAAAGCTGGAAAGTGCAAAATCCGGCTCACTTCTGCATAGAAACCAATGAGCTTCTAACCCCAGATTGTTCAATTAAGCTTTGGTAATAAAACCTGGAAGCTCATTGGTTTCTATGCAGAAGGGAGACGGATTTTGCACTTTCCAGCTTTAGTAAATGAACCCTATTCTGTACTTAAAAGTGGGGTATGCCTGTAGTGCATTTTATATACAACTATATAGATCAGACAAAAATGAGGGGCATATGAGGAGGAATGAGAGACAGAGGGACTTTGTTCCAAATCAGGGACATTCCTTCGAAATCAGGGACATTTGGGAGGTATGGAAATAGGTACCCACTCCCAGGAAAAAAAAATCCAAAAGAGGTAGAAGAGTGTGTGTGTGTGGAGGAAAATGAGAACTTCCCTTTTCAGGCGAAACTCTACTTAGAATTTAAAGTGATTGGAAACAATCACCTTGTAAAACAACCCATTAAGTTTAAGATTTAAATGAAAGGCAAACATATATATATATATATATATATATATATATATATATATATATATATATATATAAACACACAACACACATCATAAATTCCTTTTTTCCCCTTTTTTATAATTGATCCTATTCCCTCTGTTCATTGGAGGAGAGCAGCCTATGTTCCCAGCACAGCTAAAGAGCTAACCACGGTGAGCTCTCCGGCTCAGTGTGATCAGTATTTAATAGGAAAGCAGAGGGACAGGCAGGAACGCCAGGGATTTCACATAAAGGAAGCAATACAAAGGGAACAGGATACTTTTTCAAATAAGATCATGGAACAGCAGGGACACATCAGGAATTTGAATGTGGGAGGGAGGGGGGTAACAAACGCTTTAATGTTATTTTGAAAAATGAATGTTCACTTAGCTTTGTAAGGTGAAGCTGTGCTTACTTCAATCATCCAATCACATGCACATAAAAGTCCAGTTTTTATAATTTCCCTAGCACATGACTTCGTAAAGTGAACACAGCTTGACCTTATTTACTAAACCAAGTGAACAGACACTTTTCTACATTGACTGCCTCAATTTCTTTAGTAAATCAACCCCATTAAAAATAAATTAGGTTTCAGCAACCTTATTATTGGACTCTAGAAGAGATTTATATTATAAGAATAAATTATAACCCATTATACTACCATGAATAATAAATATAGACATTGCCTGTCGGGCAGATCAACAATCTGCAAACGTTTTTTCATACAGCATAATTCCACTCTCAAGTTTGGCAAATAATCCATACCTACTATATTATGATTTCGATCAATTCGATAATTGGCATGCCAAAATAAAATTATATCACAGCATAACTAAACTGACAACTTAAAAATGTTAGCAAGTTAAATGGTCAACAGTTAACGTTAGTAAAAAAAAAAAAAGTACTGCTTATCAAATAAAGCCGATAGATTGAACTAATGTGGACTTTGTAATTGGAGCTAAGAACATATACTTCTCCATGGTGTATTGATGTGTCTTTTTTCGACCTCTCCTACTATGTAACTATATGTATTCTGATATTTTGTAAAATTTTGTAAAATTCCAACAATTTGTATGTTTTATTGAATTCCAATTTCCAAATGCTTTGTAACTGATGACATTTGAATGCTAATTCAGTCCCCTAAGAATACAACCTGACAACTGTTTATACAGTAAAACAATACATACTATAGAGTTCGGAAGTATATTTCTTGCTCATACACTAATAAAAGCAATGCGACTTTGATAGATCTATAATCAAATATGCAAAGCAAACAAGCTTGAATAAACAAAGTACCTAAAACGTTTAAAATGCATATACTTTCATCTATTAAAAATACAATAATAAAATACAGTAATTCCTACTATAGTTTCCAAAGCTTCAACACACATAAAGGAAGCTGCTTTGTGTCCCCCCCCCATCCCCTTCTCAAGTTTATCTGGTATAAGATCCTCCATACTCATTGTAGCTCTCACCTTACAGTTTCTGTCGTCAGCTGTGGCTTCATCAAATTCTTCCCCCAGCTTGAAGCTTATCTCAGTGTTCTTGAACGTACTCTGGGTCCTGATCACCACTTTGTCACCTTCTTGGCTAATGATGACGGTGGGTTTGGTCACATTGCCAACCTGTCTGGTGGCAAAGCCAACTCCTGCAGAGAACAGAAAGGTAAGCATTCAAAGTTGTGGAAATAATTGTAAGGATGCAATTCAGGAAGCAAATATTTAGCTATTAAGGTAAAAGTTCTCCTGCGATTAAATGATCAGCCAGCATATCAGCAGAAGTATCTACTCTCTGCCAAGTAACTTCATGAGTGCAGTCTGCAGGCGGTTAATAGGAGGCAAGTTACAAGAGGCTGGCTTGATGCTCAGTGCACTTAGTCTCCGTTATCTAGAGCAGATGCTGTACAAATCTGCAGATTAAAGGAAGCACACACACCTAGGGCTTTCATATACTCATCAAAGTTCTGGCTGTCAACCAGCTTCCAGGTGGCACAGAAAGCATCTACCATTTTAGCAGCGGGGATGTAATTGAGAGCACGGTGTAAAGGTCTAAATGGCTTTCTTTTCCTTTGCCTAGGAGATGCTCTGTCCTACTTTACATGGCAGCCCTACTTATTGGGAGACTTGCAACTGGTGATGGGGGCTGGACCTTTGTTAGAAGAAAGGGGTCCAACCCTAACCATCCTCAAACACCAATAGCCTGGCAAGAGGCGTGGTATGGACATTTTCATTGGCCAGCATGGGATGACGTTACTCCTGTGCATGCGCAGGAAGCTGTCATTCCAGCACACAGAGATTGGATTGGCTGCTGTAAGCTGAGCTTTGCATGTGCAGCTCAGTTTACATGCCAGGGGATGATGCGAACAGACAGGCAAGTGTATTTTATTGCAGAAGAGACATTGCATATCTCCTCTACTATAAAAAACCTCCCCACTAGCAATCAACAACACTGAAACTTTAGTTTAACACTAGTCTAAGGTACCTTTTTTTCAGCCATGTGATTGTAATTTTCACATTTAATTGGACTCAACTGCAAATATGCAAACTCCATGGGGGCACCCGTGCAGGGGTGCTCACGAGTCTCGCTGCTGTGTCAATTGACACAGACAGCAGGACTCGGCCCCACCCCCACTCTTGTGTCACTGGATCTGACTGACAGCAGCGGGAGCCAATAGCCCCCGCTGCTATCATTCTATCCAATGAGGACAGAGACAGTGTCTGGAGCTGCTGGGCTCATGAAGTCACACTCAGTGAGGAGAGCTGTGAGAGCTGATTGGAGAAAAGGGTCACACGTCACACACCCCCCCTTCACACAGCACACAGGAAAGGAGCTGAGGCTTCAATCAGCTAGAGCTCCCCCCCCGTCACCATTTCTCTCTTTGTGCCAGGAAAACTTGTTACAAGTGTCTCATGCTGATAGCATAGGAACAAAGCAGAAGACAGGAATGACACTTAGTGCTCTTATTTGAGACAGGTACACACTCTAGAGCAGTGATGGGGAACCTTGGCACCCCAGATGTTTTAGAACTACATTCCCATGATGCTCAACTACACTGCAGAGTGCATGAGCATGAGTTCCAAAACATCTGGGGTGCCAAGGTTTACCATCACTGCTCTAGAGGGATATACTCTGTTCCCATTTCATGTCTGAGCTTTACAACCATCTCATCCTTTAACCCACGTGCCAACCGCAATACATATATATACATTGCGGTTTGCAAGTGGTTTACTGGCATTTTTTTTGTAGTAATGGCGGCGATCTGCGATTTTTTTTATTGGGACTGCGACATTATGGCAAGCACATTGGACACTTTTGACACTATTTTGGGACCATTGTCATTTATACAGCGATCAGTGCTATAAAAATGCACTGATTACTGTGTAAATGACACTGGCAGGGAAGGGGTTAACCACTAGGGGCGATCAAGGGGTTAAGTGTGTCCTAGGGAGTGATTCTAACTGTGGGGGAGAGGGGCTTCAACTCACAGGACCGCAATCACTGCTCCTGATGACAGGGAGCAGTGATCTCTGTCATGACACTAGGCAGAACGGGGAAATGCCTTGTTTACATAGGCACTTCCCGTTCTGCGGCTCCGTGGCACAATCGCTGGGAGACTGGCAGACATCGAGTCCGCTGGTCCCGCGGGCATGGTCACACTGTACACGGTGGGCGCCTGCTATCCCCGCCTCTTAAAGGGGACATACAGGTACGCCCATTTGCCCACTGCTGCCAGACTGGGACATGGGGCACAGGAGGGGCTGCAGACAGGAAGGTGGCTAGAGATCTCTCTCTCCCCTTCCTACCTCTCTCTCCCCCTCCCTCTCGCCCCCCCCCCCCATCTCCCCCTCCCCCCCTCTCTCTCTCTCTCTCTCTCCCCTCCCTCTCGCTCCCCCTCTCTCACCCTCCCTCCCCTCCCTCTCTCTCTCCCTCCCCCTCTCTCTCTCGCTCTCCCTCCCTCTCTCTCTCCCTCCCTCTCTCTCTCTCTCTCCCACCCCCTCTCCCTCTCTTTCCCTCCCTCTCACCCACCCTCACCCTCTCTCTCTCGCTCTGCACTGGAAACCCCCCACTCTCCTTCCTTTGTGGATGTGGAATGATTCAGTGACACCCCCTTCCCATTCTCCCAAGGCACAGGGGAAAATCCTACAGGGGTTGTCACCTTGCTGGGTCCCAGATGTTGTATTGGCTGCATATGTCTGATGGGTGAGGAGGGTGCCCTGGAGGTGGTGCTGATCGCCTGTGTGCCATTTTTACTCGCTTAAATTTTTTTTATCCATTATGGGCGTGAGTGGGGCCTCATGTCTAAATTTTGCCTGAGGCCATACAAAGCCTAGAGCCGCCTCTGTGGGGGGTCTTTAGAGCTCTTCTCCCTCCAGGACCATCGATCCTTGCAAGCCTCGCTGCTCAACTTGTCCGCCAGGCCTGGACTGGGACAAAAAGACTGAGCAGCCCATGATAGCAGTCGCTCCCCAGCCTGAGAGACCCCCGCAGCAGCAGGAGTGAAAAGAGGGGGAACCTAGCAGAGCTGTCCGGGAGTGAGGGGGGCCATAAAAGAGAACAGGGGTGGCGGAGAGCACGGGAGTGAGGCTGAGAGCACCAGAGGGGGGGTCCGAGAGTGTGGGGGGGCAAGAGCACTGTGGGAGTGGAGAGCAGGGGGGCGGAGAGCTGGAGAGCACTAGGGGGGTGCACTGGCGAGTGTGGAGAGCCTGGCAGGGGCAGATAGAATGGGGGGGTGATGGAGAGCATAGGGGCCAGAGAGTACTGGGGAGGGGCAGAAGAGCATAGGGAGGGTGGGGGGGGAGAGCACCGGGGGAGCTGGACAGCACAGTGTGGTGGAGACAGGGAGCACAGGGGGGGTGCGGGGAGTTGGAAAGCACTGGGGGGAGCTGGATAGCATAGTGGGGTGGAGAGCATGGGGGGAGCCAGGGAGAAAAGTGGGGGCTGGAAAGCACAAGGGGGAGCTGGAGAGCACTGTGGGGGCTGGAGAGCACCGTGGGGGCTAGAGAGCATGGGGAAGTTGAAAGCACAGTGGAAGCCAGGGAGCCCAGGGGGCAGAGAGTACTGGGGGGAACTGGACAGCACAGGGGGCAGAGAGCACTGGGGGTGCAGGTAGAACTGGGAGGGGTTAGGGAGCACGGGGGGAGTAGAGAGCTCTGGGGGGGCTGTAGAGCACTGTTGGGGGGAGCCGGGGAGCCAGGGAGCACGGGGGTCAGAGAGCACTGGGGGGGAGAGTATGGGGGGAGACAGAGAGGACCAGAGAGCACTGTTGGGGGGGATATCAGTGTTGGGGGAGCCAGGGAGCACATAGCACTGGGGGGGAGGTGGAGAGCAGTAGGGGGGGCGACTGGACAGCACAGTGGCGGGAGCTGGGGAGCAGTGGGGGGGACTAGACAGCACTGGGGGGGGTCACTGTGGGGGAGCCAGGGAGCACAGGAATGGGGGACTGGACAGCATGGGGGGAGCTGGGGAGCAGTGGGGGGGGGGCACTGGACAGCACAGTGGGGGAGCCAGGGAGCAGAGGGGGTATGTAGGGAGAACTGGGAGGAACCAGGGAGCACGGGGCAGTAAAGGAGTTGGATAGGAGGAGCTCCGGTGGATGGATCCCATCCCAGCGCCTGCTGCCTCCTGGCCGACCACCCAGAGAGAATGTGAGTGCCGCCCTCCTGTGTGCCTGGATAGGGGGAGCGGCGGGGACAGCTGCATATGGAGGAATTGATCTTTCCATATTCTTTCTGCAGTCAATGAACGCCTGCAGAAGAAGCGGTCATTCAGCGGCTGCAGGAGGAATATGGAAAGATCAATTCCTCCAAATGCAGCTGATCCCGCCGCACTTTCTATCCAGGCACACAGGAGGGCGGCACGGACGGGCACTCACATTCTCTCTGGGCGGTCGGCCAGGCTGCAGCAGGTGCTGGGATGGGATCCATCCACCGGAGCTCCTCCTTCCCCTTCACAGACAGTCATAGGGCAAGTATAGTTTCCGCCGCCTGGCCCGACTCCTGACCTGAATAGGCAGCCGGCCAGACGCGGAGAGGCCAGGTGAGCAGCACGGGTTGAAGGAGCAGCTCAGCTGCTTTAGGGCCCCATATGGACTTGCGGCCTGCCCGTTGTGCCCTATGGCTGCCCGCGCGGCTTTAACAGATGCCACCTGGAGCCTGTTAGTGATTCCAGTGATCGAGCAGAAGCAAACTAGGCAGCCGCGAGGCCCCTGTGAGTGCAAGGCCTTAGGCGGCCGCCTAATTTGCCTAATTAGAGAGCTGCCTCTGAGTGTCCCCATGGAGATTTTTAAGTACCATAGTTTGCTGCCACTCCACAAACGTGCACATTTTTAAAGCGTGACATGTTAGGTATCTATTTACTTGGTGCAACATCACATTTCATATTTTACAAAAAAAATGGGTTATATACTGTATTGTGTTTTTTTTTTTTTTTTTTTAAACAAAGTGTATTTTTTACCAAAAAAATGTTTTTGAAAAACCGATGCATAAATACAGTGTGACATAAAAAGTTGCAACAATCGCCATTTTATCCCCTAGGGTCTCTGCTAAAAATATATATATATATATATAATGTTTGGGGGTTATAAGCAATTTTCTTGAAACAAAAAAAAAACAAATTCAAACTTGTAAACAAAAAGTGTCATAAAAGGACAGGTCTTTAAGTGGATAGGGAATTTAAAGTGGATGTAAACCCACTCTCATCCTTTCTAAATTACTGCAATGTTGGTTATCTAGAAGGATATACATGCCTCCTGCATGTATACTTATCTGTCAAATGTCTCTCCTCTGTCTGCTATGAGACCCGAAAAACTGTAGATTTTGTGGGTGGGTCTGTTTTCCAGGGCTCAGTGGGCGGAGTCGTGATGCCAGTAGACTCCCCGCCCACCTCTACACTCTCCTTATAAACATGCATTTTCTCCTGTGTATTTTTTAAACTGAACTTCTGCTATGATCACTAACATCCAGTCAAAACCCAGAAAAGTCCCCACATGACTTCAGCATGCCAAATCATGCTGAGGTGTGGAACAGCCAATCCTTTCAGAGCTGCTGAAGAAAGGAGTGGGGGTGGGAATTAAAAAAATAATGCATGTCTTAGGCTAGTGCACAAGATATGTAAATCACCTGTCAATCACAGCAAGGGGGAAGAACGGACAAAGTTTTCACAGTTTGTCTGTTTTATTTCACTGAAAAAAATATATGAGGATTGCTCAGAGCTGGATTAACTCTTTGTGGCAAGACTGGGCACAGCTGATCTGAAATCCCATACTCTATATTGTGCCAGATAAGCAAACGATGATGAGCACATGCCTATAAAAGGGGGGTTGTTAATCACAAGCAAAGATTTTAATTTTGTTTTTTTTGTTTCCCTACAGAAATTCACACTGTGATATGGATAGGACGATATCACAGTGGGTGTGACTAATCTGCCTATTTATGGTGTTCATAAAAAAAAGTGGGTCTGAAATATGTTAAATTGGGCACTGTGAAATAAAAAAGTCTATAAAATGAACATTAAATGTAGTAATATTCCAAATATGTTTTGAAAAAGATTCACAATACAGAGTTATATTGCTGAAAGCAATCGCTCATGAGGCTAACGATGATTTTTGCCAAGCAATGTAGTTAGCATGCAAACTGATGAGGTTATTGGAGTTCGTTCTCCTCGTTGGAGGCGACGCTAAGCGAGAGGAGAATGGCTGGTGATTAAATAATAGGGCTAGAGCAGGTTTCTGAATGTAATCCAATTGTTGGCATGGCTGGCCGGAAGAACAATGAGCTGCTTTATTCCTTTAGTCTAAAGGATGAATCCAGACAGCACAATACATATACTGCTGCAGTCCTTTACATTTTACTGGGAAATAAGAAGTGCTCTTCTGAGCTGTATAGAAGGAATAAATAGAAAAAAAAAAAATCGGACAAAATTCGAATTCGAATAGTTTTTGAATGCTTTTCAAGTTCGAAAAGTTTTTGAATCTAAATAGTTTTCAATTCGAATTTGAATACATAAGAAAAAAATAGAATAGAAAATAAAGGAATAGAATAGAAAAAAATAATAGAATAGAAAAAATAGAACAGAAAATAAAAGAATAGAATATAATAGAGTAAAACAGAACAAAATTAAAAATAAAACAATAGAATATAATAGAAACAAATAGAATAGAATAGAATAACATAGAAAGAATATAACCATCTTTGAATTTCAAATAGAATAAATTTGAATTTGAATACATAAGAAAAAAAAATAATTAGAAAAAAAAAATAGAAAAATAATAGAATAGAATAGATATAATAAAAAAAAAACAATAGAATAGAATAGAAAGAATATAACCATTTCCCAAAATTCAAATAGAATCAATTTGAATTTGAATAGAATAGAAAATAGATTAGAATAGAATAGAAAATAACAGAATAGTATATAAAAAAAAACAGAATAGAATAGAATAGAAAGAATATAACCATCTTCCAAAATTTGAATTTCGAATAGAAAAGAATAGAATAGAATAAAATTGAAATAGAAAATAAAAATAGAAATAAATAGAATAGAATAAACAAATAGAAAAAAATTAATTAAAAAAAACAATAGAATAGAATAGAAAGAATATAACCATTTCCCAAAATTCAAATAGAATCAATTTGAATTTGAATAGAATAGAAAATAATAGATTAGAATAGGAAGATGGTTATATTCATTCTATTCTATTCTGTTGTTGTTTTTTTCTATACTATTTTGTTACTTTACATTCTATCTACTCTATCTTTTTATTCTATTCAAATTTGGAAATTGATTTATTATTTTTGGAAAATGGTTATTATTTCTATTCTATTCTATTGTTTTTTAATTCTATTCTTTTCTATTCTATTCGAATTTCAGAAGATGGTTATAATCTTTCTATTTAATTATATATTTTTTTTTAAATTTATTCTTCTATTCTATTCTATTCTATTCCATTCTATTCTGTTCTTTTATTTTCTATCCTATTTTGTTCTGTTTTACTCTATTATATTCTATCCTTTTATTTTCTGTTTATATTCTTTTCTATTCTATTACATTTTTTTTCTATTCTATTCCTTTATTTTCTATTCTATTTCATTCTCTTTGGAAATTGGAAAACTATTTAAATTCGAAAACTTTTCTAATTCGAAAAACTATTCTAAACTTGATTTGAAACATTTTGAATCGATCAGAAATCCGAATTTGAATATTAGAATTGATTTGTTTACGAATAAACAAATTCCAAAAAATGAAAATTAAATGGCTTAAACAAATTTAACTAAACAAATTTATGTAAATAACGAATCGAAATGAAACAAAACTAATTTTTCGTTCTGCACATGTCTAGACACGGCACCTTCATTCTCGGATGGGAATCGTCTTCAGGAAAAAAACTTAAGTTATACAAATAAAGAACGGTGAAGCAAAATAAGGGTCAGTGCCCATTAATGCAGCCTCACCATTGCCCATCTGCAGCCTGATCAATGCCATCTGCAGCCTCACAATTGCCCAATAATCCAGCTTGATCAATGCCCATCTGCAGCCTCACCATTGCCATCAATGCAGCCAGATCAGTGCCCACTACAGCCTCACCTCAGATTACTGCTGCCTCGGAGGGGACAGGGAGGGGGGTGGGACGAGCGTCGTCAGATTACATACAGGAGTATGCTATTTGATTACTAAATCTGATATTAAAGTAACAAAACAAACAAAACTGGCACACAAAAATATAATTTAGAGCACTGACTTACTATTCTAACAAAAAATGTGTGGAACCTAATAAACCAATACTTTTATACATTTACTATTGCTTTCTACTCTTTGTCAAAAGGAGCAGGGATAAAGAGAAAATTGATTTTGTCTTAGAAATAGCAATGACTTGGATTAAAAAAAAAATGATTAAAGTCAACTCAGTTCTGGCACTGTAATACCGTGTTTCCCCGAAAATAAGACCTACCTCTATTTTTTAGGATGGCTGCAATATAAACCCTACCCCAAAAATAAGCCCAAGTTAAAGTCCTTCTAAAAGCATTAGACATGTGTGGTTCGAATAAAAATTCTGACAAATTTCCATTTTTCTGAAATTCTGACGTGTCTGAATTTGCGAATTATAATAGTACCGAATTTAAAACGAATACGAAATAACGAAAAAAAAATTCAGACAAAATTAAAGTTTGAATAGTTTTCGAATAATTTTCGAATACTTTTTGAATTTGAATCGTTTTCCAATTTCTAAAGAGAATAAAATAGAATAGAAAATTAAAGGAATAGAATAATAGACTAGAAAAGAATATAGCAGAAAATAAAAGAATAGAAGATAATAGAGCAAAACAGAACAAAATAGAATAGAAAATAAAAGAACAGAATAGACTAGAATATAATAGAAACAAATAGAATAGAATAACATAGAATATAACTATCTTCTGAAATTCTAATTTCAAACAGAATAAATTTGAATTTGAATACATAAAAAAGAATAGAAAATAATAAAATAGAAGAAAAAAGAATAGAATAGAATAGATTATAACAGAATAGAAAAGACTAGAATTAAAAAATAGAATAGAATAGCATGGACAGAATATAACCATTTCCCAAAATTCGAATAGAATCAATTCAAATTTGAATTGATTAGAATAGAATAGAAAATAACAGAATAGTATATAAAAAACAGATTAGAATAGAAAGAATATAACCATCTTCCAAAATTAGAATTTCGAATAGAATACATTTGAATTTGAATAGAAAAGAATAGAAGATAAAATAATGGAACAGAAAAGAATAAAATAGAACAAATAAAAAAAAGAGCATAATTAAAAAAAACAATAGAATAGATTAGAATAGAATATAACCATTTCCCAAAATTTAAATATAATCAATTTGAATAGAATAGAAAATAGATTAGAATAGGAAGATGGTTATATTCATTCTATTCTATTCTGTTGTTTTTTCTATACTATTGTGTTATTTTCTATTCTATTCTACTCTATTATTTTCTAGTCTATTCAAATTCAAATTGATTCTGCTTGAATTTTGGAAAATGGTTGTATTATTTCTATTCTATTTTTTTTTATTCTTTTCTATTCTATTCTTTTCTATTTATTCGATATTTTTGAATTCCAGAAGAAGGTTATAATCTTTCTATTTTATTCTATTCTTTTTTTTATTCTATTCCTTTCTATTATATTCTATTCTATTATTTTCTGTTCTTTTATTTTCTATCCTATTTTGTTCTGTTTTACTCTATTATATTATATTCTTTTATTTTCAGTTATATTCTTTTCTTTTCTATTATTTTTTTTTTCTATTCTATTCCTTTATTTTATATTCTATTTTATTTTCTCTTTGGAAATTGGAAAACGACTCGAATTTGAAAACTTTTCGAATTTGAATTCGAAAACTATTTGAAATTGATTCAAAACTTTTCGAATTGATTCGAATTCGAAAAATTTGAAAACGAATAAACGAAATGAATTCCGAAAGCGAATTAAACAAATAAAACGAATTTAACAAAATAAATTTATGGAAATAACGAATCTAAACGACACAAAACAATTATTTTCTTTCTGCGCATGTCTAGAAATCACACTGTAAAAGGATTATATCATGTCCAGGGTATGTCTTTATATAACATTATTGTAGAAAATTCCTTATTTACAGCACTGCATGTCCCGCCGGAGCTCTCCACTTCTCCTCCTGGCTGACGTCAGCGGCCCCTCCCTCTGCAGTGCTTGGAGCGGGTAAGAAGAGCTCCGGCAGATCATGTGAGCGCGCCGCGGCACTGGAAATAAGGTATTTTCTACAATGTTACATAAAGACACACACGGGACATTATATAATCTTTTTACAGAGCAGAATAAATGATTTTACAAGGACTTCAACTTGGGTTTATTTTGGGGATTACAGAGAAGCTGACTCCTGAGCTGACAGGGAGGGAGAGGGGGAGAGAAGACAAGGGACAAATAAGACATCCCCTGAAAATAAGCCCTAATGCATTTTGTGTAGCCAAAATTGATATACCATATTTATCGGCGTATAACACGCACCTTCATTTTAGGAGGGAAGTTTCAGGAAAAAAACTTGAATTTAAAATAAAGAACTTTGAAGCAAAATAAGGGTCAGTGCCCATTAATGCAGCCTCACCATTGCCCATCTGCAGCCTGATCAATGCCATCTGCAGCCTCACAATTGCCCAATAATCCAGCTTGATCAATGCCCATCTGCAGCCTCACCATTGCCATCAATGCAGCCAGATCAGTGCCCATCTACAGCCTCACCTCAGATTACTGCTGCCTCGGAGGGGACAGGGAGGGGGGGTGGGACGAGCGTCGTCAGATTACATACAGCGAGAATCTTCTGTTTACTCAGCAGCCTCTTTAATACAAAGTCCCGCCTCCTGGACTGGCTTCTATGATAGACAGAACACTGGTCCAATGCCGGCCCAGGAGATGGGACTTCCTATTTCAGAGGTCTCGCTGTATGTAATCTGACAGCGCTCGTCCTGACCCCCTTCCCCGTTCCCTCCTAGCAGCCCAAATTGCAGTATCGGAGTATAACACGCACACACTATTTGCACCCAATTTTCAGGGTGAAACGGTGCATTTTATACGCCAATAGGGAGGAGCCAAACACCCCCCTGTTCGGTTGGCACCAGAACCTTCTAACAGACCTAAAGTTCGTGTGAACTTTAGAACCCTATTAAAGTCTATGGGACTCGAACGGTCAAAATCAAAAGTGCTAATTTTAAAGGCTTATATGCAAGTTATTGTCATAAAAAGTGTTTGGGGACCCGGGTCCTGCCCCAGGGGACATGTATCAATGCAAAAAAAAGTTTTAAAAACTGCCATTTTTTCAGGAGCAGTGATTTTAATAATGCTTAATGTGAAACAATAAAAGTGTAATATTCCTTTAAATTTCGTACCTGGGGGGTGTGTATAGTATGCCTGTGAAGGGGCGCATGTTTCCCGTGCTTAGAACTGTCCCTGCACAAAGTGTCATTTTAGCAGGAAAAAAAGCTATTTAAAATCACTCGCGGCTAATGAATTGCCGGCTCCCGCAATACAGAGAACAGTCATTGAAAGTCATTGATAAAAAAAAGAAAAGCGTGGGGTCCAACCCCGGGTCAAATAAAAAAAAACTGTTCTCTGTATTACGGAGGCCAACAATTCATTAGCCGCGAGTGATTTTAAATAGCTTTTTTTTCCTTCAAAAATGACACTTTGTGCAGGGACAGTTCTAAGCATGGAAAACATGCGCCCCTTCACAGGCATACTATAGACACCCCCAGGTACGAAATTTAAAGGAATATTACACTTTTATTGTTTCACTTTAAGCATTATTAAAATCATTGCTCCTGAAAAAACTGATGTTTTTTTAACTTTTTTTTGCATTGATACATGTCCCCTGGGGCAGGACCCAGGTCCCCAAACACTTTTTATGACAATAACTTGCATATAGGCTTTTAAAATTAGCACTTTAGATTTCTCCCATAGACTTTTACAGGGTGCTCACGGCTTTTCGAATTTGCCGCAAACATCCCAAATTGTTCGGTGAACAGGCAAACAGGCAATGTTCGAGTCGAACTCAAAGCTCATCCCTATACACCAATAAATAAAGTAAGACCCGGTCTTATTTTCAGGCAAACACGGTAGTTGGGACTACAGTTGGGTACTATACTACACAAAGCTATGGGAAACTCATCATGGCACTAGACTCTGGGACTCAGACCGATTCCGCAGGACGCCAGGATTTCATTGAAATTACAGGACAGTCCTGTGGAATCCAGGAAGGTTGGGGGTACGGTTGTAGTTTTGACTGCTGCACTCTATACATTAGTAACATTTTTATATACAGCATTGCAAAGTTTATCTCAAGCCGGTAGGGTTGATTTACAAGAGAAGTAGAGTCAGTTCACCTAGCAATGTACACTCACCAGCCACTTTATTAGGTACACCTGTTCAATTGCTTGGTAACAAAAATTGCTAATCAGCCAATCGCATGGCAGCAACTCAATGCTTTTAGGCATCTAGATGTGGTGAAGACGACTTGCTGAAGTTCAAACCGATCAAAATGGGGAAGAAAGGGGGTTTAAGTGACTTTGAACGTGGCATGGTTGTTGGTGCCAGACGGGCTGGTCTGAGTATTTAAAAAACTTCTGATCTACTGGGATTTTCACACACAAGTATCTCTAGGGCTTACAGAGAATGTTCAGAAAAAGAGAAAATATCCAGTGAGCGGCAGTTGTGTGGATGAAAATGCATTTGTTGATGTCCAAGGTCAGAGGGGAATGGGCAGACTGGTTCAAGATGATAGAAAGGCAACAGTAATGCGGCGTACACACGAAGGGACAATCCCGCGGGATTATCCTCTGGACTGAAGTGTGTGGGCGCGGGCGGACTTTTTGGCACCAAAGTCCGGCGGACCAAAGTTTTAAGTTTGGTTTTAAAATTATCCGCTGGACTTGGCAGTCCGGCGGACAATCCCGCCGTTAGTAGGCAAGTCCGCGGGACTTTTGAAAATGAACGGACTTTCCCCCAAATCCATGTCAGACCCTTATCCGAGCACGCAGCCTGGCAGGCCAGGAAAGGGGTGGGGACGAATGAACGCCCCCCCCCCTCCTGAGCCGTACCAGGCCGTGTGCCCTCAACATCGGGGGTGCCCTGGGGAAAGGGGGGCCGTGCGGCCCCCCCACCCCAAAGCACCTTGTCCCCATGTTGATGAGGACAAGGGCCTCTTCCCGACAACCCTGGCCGTTGGTTGTCGGGGTCTGCGGGCGGCGGCTTTTCGGAATCTGAGAGCCCCCTTTTATAAGGGGGCACTCAGATCCCGGCTCCCCACCCTATGTGAATGAGTATGGGGTACGATGTACCCCTACCCATTCATCTAAGGTGTAAAATGTAAAGTAAAAAAACACCCACACTTTTGAAAAAATATTTTATTGCACTGCTCCGGGGGTCTTCTTCCGTCTTGGGGGTCTTCTCGCCGGACTCCCCCGCCATTTACCAAGCTCTTTTACCGAGCGGGGAAGTCCGGCTACCTTCTTCGTCGTCGCCGCCGTCGTCTGGGGGGTCTCAATCCGCCTTCGGGGGTCTTCCGGGGTCTCTTCTGTTCTTGCGGAGGTCGTCGTCTTCCGCGCCGCCGGCGCCTTCTTCTTCTTCTTGTCCTTCTTCTTGTTCTTCTTCTTCTTCCGATGTTGACCCGATGCTCTCTCTGCCCGGAATGCCAGAGCCGCGCTGCGCTGGGACTTATATAGGGACATGGGGACAGGGTCACATGCTCATGTCACATGGTGACCCCGCCCCCCTGTGATGTCACAGTCCCAGCATCCTCCGGGACTGTGACATCACAGGGGGGCGGGGTCACCATGTGACATGAGCATGTGACCCTGTCCCCATGTCCCTATATAAGTCCCAGCGCAGCACGCCTCTGCCATTCCGGGCAGAGACAGCGACGGGTCAACATCGGAACAAGAAGAAGAACAAGAAGAAGAACAAGAAGAAGAAGGCGCCGGCTGCGCGGAAGACGACGACCGCCGCAAGAACAGAAGAGACCCCCGGAAGACCCCGGAAGACCCCCGAAGGCGGATCGAGACCCCCAGACGATGGCGGCGATGACGAAGAAGGTAGCCGGACTTCTCCACTCGTGAAAGAGCTAGGTAAAAGAGCAGAAGAGAGCGGAGGAGTCCGGCGAGAAGACCCCCAAGACGGAAGAAGACCCCCGGAGCAGTGCAATAAAATATTTTTTCAAAAGTGTGTGTGTTTTTGTACTTTACATTTTACACCTTAGGTGAATGGGTAGGGGTACATCGTACCCCATACTCATTCACATAGGGTGGGGGGCCGGTATCTGGGGGCCCCCTTATTAAAGGGGGCTCCCAGATTCCGATAAGCCCCCGCCCGCAGACCCCGACAACCAACGGCCAGGGTTGTCGGGAAGAGGCCCTTGTCCTCATCAACATGGGGACAAGGTGCTTTGGGGTGGGGGGGCCGCACGGCCCCCCTTTCCCCAGGGCACCCCCCATGTTGAGGGCACGCGGCCTGGTACGGCTCAGGAGGGGGGGCGCTCGTTCGTCCCCACCCCTTTCCTGGCCTGCCAGGCTGCGTGCTCGGATAAGGGTCTGAGATGGATTTGGGGGGGACCCCCACGCCGTTTTTCGGCGTGGGGATTCCCTTTAAATCCATGCCAGGTGACGGAGCTAGCACGCCGGCATTTACTGCCTACGCTAGCTACGTACCTGAAGTTACATTCGAAATGAACGGACTGCTCCGTGTGTGGGCAAGTCCGTTCATTTTCAAAAGTCCCGCGGACTTTGGCCGGCAGATTATCCGCCGGAGAAGTCCGTGCGTGTGTGGGCAAGTCCGCACGTGTGTGGGTAAGTCCACACGCTCGGAAAGTCCAGCGGACCCAGCTGGAAAGTCCGGCGGATTGTCCGCTGGACTAGGTCCGCCGGCAAAAGTCCACACGTGTGTACGCGGCATAACTCAAATAACCACTCGTTACAACCAAGGTATGCAGAATATCATCTCTGAACACATGTTGAACCTTGAAGTAGATGGGCTACAGCAGCACGCCAGGTGCCACTCCTGTCAGCTAAGAACCATAAAGTGAGGCTACAATTCGCCAAAATTGGATAATAGAAGATTGGAAAAACATTGCCTGGTCTCTATTTAAGCTGTGACATTCAGATGGTAGGGTCAGAATTTGGCATAAACAACATGAAAGCATGGATCCATCCTGCCTTGTATCAACGGTTCAGGCTGGTGGTGGTGTAATGTGTGGGGGATATTTTCTTGGCACACTTTGGGCCCCTTAATACCAATTGGGCATCGTTTAAATACCACGGCCTACCTGAGTATTGTTACTGACCATGTTCATCCCTTTATGACTACAGTGTACCCATCTTCTTAAGGCTACTTCCAGCAGGATAATGCACCGAGTCACAAAGCTCAAATCATCTCACCACTGCTTTCCTGAACATGACAATGAGGTCACTGTACTCCAATGGCCTCCACTGTGCGCCTATGCTACATAATAATCAGGAAATGTGCTACGTTCAGATCCATAATAAAAAAAAAATATTAGAAAAAGCAATGTCTGAGGTATTGTGTATTTGTTTACTTATGTACAGTGCATGCACCTATAGTGTTTTGAAGTACAACAGTTGCGTGTGTCCTAGCAGCGGTGGACACTAGGTGGCGATAGCCTCCTGCTTTCTAATTACAGATTACAGTAAAAGTCTCCTGCATCCTATCTACAGATTACACGAAATGGCTATAGCCTCCTGCAGAGGCACTAGGACTGGGTACAAACAGACCAAAAATAGGCAGAAAAAGGTTGTTTTGCTAGTAACTGGCAGACTTTCGGCCCACGTGTACAGCTCCCTGGAAAACCACCATCAATTCAGCGATTGCAGCCATGGGCGGTATCCCTGTCAGAACACAATAGCTCAGCGGGGAGATCGACGCACTAACATGGGATGTGTTAGTACAGTGATCTGTAAAATATTTCCATTCAGCCCGCTGGGTTGAATGAAAAGAGACTTATGCCCCGTACACACAAGCGGATTTTCCGTCAGATGTTTTTTTCCGACGGAATTTCGCTCAAGCCTGGCTTGCATACACACGCTGAACCTTCGACCGCCAAGAACGCGGTGACGTACTGTTCAATAAGGGATTGATGGTAAGAGATTGAAACAAGACCTCTTGCAGTCTGAAAAGCATGATGAATGTGTCTCTTCCTGTGAGACTTTACCCAGAATACTTTGCTTTCCAAGTACTTCCTAGGTTATAAACTTTATTAATAAAATATACACACAGAAGCAATACCAAAAAAGGACGCTAGATGGCGCCTAAGCTCTGCAAATGATTCCTATAAAAGGTAACAACATTAAATGTCATTTACAACAACACAAATGCAGATAATCAGAATATATCCATCTGATGGACAGAACACTCCCCGCCTGACGTCAAGTGACGTCACTAACAGAGTCCTCCGTAGAAAGTAACAGAACAAGTTCAGTCACTGGTCTCAAGAACACTTTGGCCTCATTCTGTTGAAAGGTCTTGACCTCGACCTTACGGACAAGATTATCTTTGCTTGGCAGTACTTTGGTGACTAGACCTAAAGGCCACATGTTCCTTAGTGTCTGGCAATCTCTCATGAGCACAACATCACCAAGTTTAAGGTTAGGTTTTTCTGAGTGCCACTTCCTCCTTAGTTGAAGAGTAGATGTGTATTGCTCCCTCCACCGACTCCAGAAGGTATTGGCAAGAGTTTGAACTTGTCTCCATTGACGTTTGTAAAGGTCCTTCTCACAAAACTCTCCAGCTGGAGTACCTACAGGACCAGTCTTTTGCGTGAGCAACATGGTAGGTGTGAGAACCATTGGATCTTCAGAGTCACTTGAAATTGAAGTTAAGGGTCTGGCGTTAATGATGGCTGTAACCTCTGCCATAAATGTCACTAAACACTCGTGAGTAAGCCTTGCAGTTCCTACTTGTAGGAAGATAGAGTCAAGAATTCTGCGGGCTATGCCTATCATCCTCTCCCACACACCTCCCATGTGAGAAGAGTGAGGTGGATTGAAGATCCACGTGCAGTCTTGCTTACTCAAATACCTTTTTACACTGGGGATGTCCAAGTTGGAAGGAATTTGCAGTTCTTTCACTGCTCCTACAAAGTTAGATCCTCTGTCAGAGTGAATGAGTTTCACTGGGCCTCGGATTGCAATGAAACGTCTAAGAGCATTAATGAAACTTGAAGTGTCCAGCCTGGGTATGGTGTGTTCAGGCAGTGGTGCAAGTTTTGCTTTTCCCATTACAAACCCTATGTGGCTTTGTCCTTTAGTGTCTATGGTTTTCAGGTAAGCTACAGCAGCAATTGCTTTAACAGAAGCATCCGCAAACACACAAAGTCTTTGCATCTGAACATCTGCAGATGACAGAGGTGCATATGGGCGTGGAATTTTAAGATTGGATAGCGCTGTTAGTGAGTCCTTCCACTCTAGCCATAGGTTCTTCCTGTCGGTGGGGAGAGGGTGGTCCCAATCTAGCGACTCACAGGTTAAGTCTCTGAGTAGTGCCTTACCCTGGATGGTGACAGGTGCTGCAAAGCCTAAAGGATCGTATAGGCTGTTTATGGTAGACAGGACACCTCTACGGGTAAAGGGTTTTTCCTCTGTGTTTACTTGGAAAGTGAAGGTGTCAGATCTTAAGTCCCAAAGCAAACCAAGGCTGCGTTGCATGGGAAGTGAGTCTGTGCCTAGATCTAAGTCCTTTAACTCGTTGGAATGGTCTTGGACAGGAAAGGCTTCTAAAACTTCTCTACTGTTGGAAGCAATCTTGTGGAGCCTTAAGTTGGAACACGCAAGCATTGCCTGAGTTCTTTTGAGGAGACTGATTGCGGCTTCATTTGTGGGTAGTGATTTCAAGCAATCGTCTACATAGAAATCCTTGTCCACAAATTGTCTGACGTCTGACCCATACTCTGACTCTCCCACTCTAGCAGAGTGTCTGAGGCCATATATAGCAACTGCAGGGGAAGGGCTGTTGCCAAATATGTGCACCTTCATGCGATATTCTGTGATGTCTCCAGAGGGGTTGTTGTCCCTGAACCAGAGAAACCTCAGAAAGTTTCGGTGTTCTTCCTTAACAAGAAAGCAATAGAACATTTGTTGTATGTCTGCCATGAATGCGACTGAATCCTTGCAGAAGCGGAGAAGTACTCCCAATAGTCTGTTGTTGAGGTCAGGGCCAGAAAGAAGGACATCATTTAGAGAGACACCTTCATGCTTGGCGCTGGAATCAAACACCACTCTAATCTGCCCTGGCTTCTTAGGGTGATAGACGCCAAATATGGGTAAGTACCAACATTCTTCTGAGTCTTTGAGGTCTGGAGCTACCTCAGCATGGCCATTTTGGAATATTTTGCCCATGAAGGAAAAGAAATGTTCTCTCATCTCTGGTTTCCTTTGCAGATTGTGTCTTAAGGAAGTGAGGCGTTTATATGCTAGTTCCCTGTTGTTAGGCAAACGTTGTCTTTGTGGCCTAAAGGGAAGAGGTGCTACCCAGTTATTACTCACGTCTTTCTCCATACTGCTTTCCATAACCTCTAGGAAGATCCTATCCTCAATGGACATTGCTACCTGGTTGTCTTCCTTTGTTCTCCTGAACACTGAGTGTCCTAAGTCGCTTTGGTCATCGTCATAGGCATTGCTGTCACAGAGGGAACTTAGGAAAGGAAGAGGTACAGGGTTGTTGTGCGGTAGCTCCTTTATGAGGATGCGATTTTGACAGGGTTGGAACAGAGAAGGACGACCATTCTCGAGGGTACTAGTGAGCAGATTATTAACAGATGCCGGTTTGTGTGCACCTCCCAGGCAAACATCACCTATAATGACCCACCCAAGATCCAGTTTTTGGGCATATGGCGCACTTTTAGGACCGTTGATCAGTTTCCTTACTTTGTGGACTTGCAAGATATCTCTCCCTAGGAGTAAGATTATCTGAGCCTGATCATCAAGTTCTGGTATGAGATTTGCTATGTGCTTCAAGTGAGTCTGGTGAGCTGCTGCGTCTGGTGTGGGGATCTCTGATCTGTTGTCTGGCATCTGGTTGCACTCTATTATGGTCGGTAAGGGTAGGCATGTCTTACCATCCATAGATTCAATTTGTAGGCCGTCAGCTCTTCTCCCCGCCGTTTCCACTGTGCCTGCACAAGTCCTAAGGGAGTAGGGGCTGCTGGGGCCTTTAAGGTTTAGAATGTCAAAAAACACAGGTCTGGCTAGTGACTTATTACTCTGATCATCCAAAATGACGTAGAGCTTGACTGCTTTGTCTCTGCATCCCTTTGGGTAAACTTTCACTAGACAGATTTTAGAGCAGGATCTGCCACCTGTACTTCCTTTGCAGACTTCAGTGCACTGTGAAGTGATTGCTGTGGTATCTGTACTAGAGTCTTTGGTCTCCCTGCCTTGCTCCTTGTCACCATGGACAGGTGGGAAGGTTCTTGGAGTAGGCCTTGGGTGAAAAATGAAGCTGGGGTCATCTTTCGTTCCTGCTTGTCTGTCTACAAAGTCCACAAACAGTGGCGGAACTACCGCCATAGCGACACACGCGGTCGCTATGGGGCCCGCGGTTGCTATGGGGCCCGCCCGCCGCCCGCCGCCCGTTGCCGAGTGGTCCGGGGCTCTGCATCGGCAAGCGAGAGTCCTCCCCTGCAAAAAACACCGGCGCCAGCCCCGTCCCAGCGTCGTGACGTCACTCGGCCGAGGCGCATTGAGAGGGGAGGAGCGTCAGACTGAGAAGCAGCCTGAGTCCACGAGGAGCCAGGCAGCGCCGCCGAGGAGGAACCAGCCAGCCAGGCTCAGTCTGTGTTGTGTCACTGTGTAACGAACGAGACCCGGTCTGTGTATTGCAGACAGTTTGCAGCATTCAGGTACTGTACACTAAGATATGCTGTTTTTCCACCTGAACTGTCTGTGAGTGTAACTGTACAATTATACAAATATGCAACATGGCGGGGGGGAGGGGGGTAAATGTCCTGCACTGGTCATAGTAGCTTGTGTATCCTGCACTGGCCAACCCACTGCCTTTTACACCCCCCCCCCCCCCCCCCCCCCCCCCCAGTCAAAAAAAAATATGTTTTTAAATAACTTTTTTTTTTTTTTTTTTTTTTTTTTTTTTTACCACTTCAGCCCCAGACCAATTGGCAGCCAAAGGACCAGGCCCCTTTTTGCGATTCGGCACTGCGTCGCTTTAACTGACAATTGCGCGGTCGTGCGACGTGGCTCCAAAACAAAATTGGCGTCCTTTTTTTCCCACAAATAGAGCTTTCTTTTGGTGGTATTTGATCGCCCCTGCGGTTTTTATTTTTGGCGCAATAAACAAAAATAGAGCGCAATTTTGAAAACAATGCAATATTTTTTGCTTTTTGCTATAATAAATATCCCCAAAAAATATATAAAAAAAAACATTTTTTTTCCTCAGTTTAGGCCGATACGTATTCTTCTACATATTTTTGTTAAAAAAAAATCGCAATTAGCGATTATTGATTGGTTTGCGCAAAAGTTATAGCGTTTACAAAATAGGGGATAGTTTTATAGCATTTTTATTATTTTTTTTTTTTACTAGTAATGGCGGCGATCAGCGATTTTTTTTTTTATTGTGACTGCGACATTATGGCGGACACATCGGCCATTTTTGACACATTTTTGGGACCATTGTCATTTATACAGCAATCAATGCTATTTAAATGCACTGATTCCTGTATAAATGGCAGTGGTAGTGAAAGAGTTAACCACTAGGGGGAGGGGAGATGGGCTCTGACGTGTGTGTTTTTTTACATTAGGGGGCGGGGCTGACGTCATTGATCGGCTTTCCCGATGACCGGAAACAGCCAATCAATGACAGGCAGAGTAGGAAGCGCGGGGAGAGGTTTGTTTACATAGAGGTCTCCCCGTTCTTCAGCTCCGTGACCCGATCGCGGGACACCAGTGGCGATCGGGTCCGCTGGTCCCGCGGCCGGGGTCACGGAGCTCCCGACCCACGGGCAGGCATTTAAAGGATCACGTACAGGTACGTGATTTTGCCTGCCCATGCCATTTTGCCGCAGTATATCTGCGTTAGGCGGTCGGGAAGCGGTTAAGGTGTCCCTTTTTAAATAACTTTTTTTTTTTTAAATGTCCTTATGTGCACCGTGTGAACATCTCGCACAGACTCCCCCCTATCAACTTCATACATGGTATTCGTTGGGCGGACGGTCCCCCGCTTCTCAACACCATAGATTTTTTGCGGTGGTAGGGCCGCAGCAAGCACCCAAGCAAGCATTTTTTTTTTTTGCGGCAGTGGCTGTAACTGGCTCTGGCATCTATCACAGGGCTCTCCATTGGCTCCCATATGCCTGCTTCTGCTTAAAGCGGTATTCCACCCTAAGGCCGGCTTCACACTGGGGCGGTGCGGGCGGCGACGGTAAAGCAGCGCTGCTTTACCATCGTTTTAGCCGCGGTATGCGGCCGCTAGCGTCCGGCTTTCACACTGGAGTGAAAGGACACGTTTTTTTTCAGGAGCTACACAGGCGCTATTTTTAGCGCTGTAGCTCCTGAAAAACGCCCCAGTGTGAAAGCACCCTAAAGTGGAACTTCCGCTCATTGGAACCCTCCCCCCTCCGGTGTCACATTTGGCACCTTTCAGGGGGGAGGGGGGTGCAGATACCTGTCTAAGACAGGTATTTACACCCGCTTCTGGGCATAAACTCCCACGGGAGTCTATGCCACTTCCTGTCCCGGTGCGCTGTCTACCGGGACACACACGGGTCCCAGCAGATAGCATGGACAATTCTCATTGCGCTGCGCGACTGCATGCGCAGTAGGGAACCGGGAAGTGAAGCTGCAATGCTTCACTCCCCGATTCCCTCACAGAGAATGGCGCCGGCAGCAGCAGAGAGCCGAGCGATTGATCGGCTTCGGCTGCTGACATTGCTGGACCCTGGGACAGGTAAGTGTCCATTTACTAAAAGTCAGCAGCTGCAGTATTTGTAGCTGCTGGCTTTTAAATGTTTTTTTTTTTTTTAAATTTTTTTTTTTTTTAGGTACAGTCCCGCTTTAAGCTCTATACATTGCTTGTTTGTTGTCATACTAACCCACTGCCTGCTGCACCCCCCCCCCCCAGGCAGTCAAAAAAGAATGTTTAAATAAAAAAAAAAAAAATTCAATTTTTTTTAACATGACCCTTTAAATTATTTTATTTTTTTTTAAATGTCCTTATGTGCACTGTGTCCCAGCACCGGGCGCAGTGCAATATGGGAAGCGCCACATCGATGCAATCGCGAGATTGCAGACAAGGCGCTTCATTTGGCATTTTTTTTGCGGCGGTAGGACGGCAGCAGCTCCAACCCCCCCCCCCCCCCCCCCCTCGGCTTATCAACACCATTCACTTTTTTAATCTGCTCTCTGTATTATTGATTGCTAACCCTTCCCACCGCTGTAGAGGATCCGAAAACTGAATGTGTCACATGACAAGACTGAAGACTTTTGCAAAAGGTAAGATATGTGTGTGAGGCCATGGTTTACTAGGTCTTTAACCGATAACATAGGGATTTTTGTTTCTAGGAGGTTCAATGGCAGCTTGTAACCTGTCTCATGTGTATCAGTGTGATTCTGGTTTAGGAGGGATCTCCACGCCATCATTGATATCAGCATAGGAGGTGATAGAGTGTACATGTCCCATGGTATCCAGGTGTCGCCCATGAGTAGTGTTGTTAGGTCATTCGTTGGGGATTTCGTCTTTTCTATGTCTACCCATAGTGGGGTATTGCTCTCGTATAACCAGTATTTGATATGGTCCAGTCTAACTGCCCATAGATAGTCGTAAAAGTCCACTAGTCCTGCCCCTCCTACTTTTTTGTGGGAGGTGAGGTTATTGCAGGAGCATCTAGCTTTTTTGCCATCCCAAATGAACTTCCAGATTAGATTGGACAGAGTTTTGAGGTAATGGTATATGGATTGGTAGGGTGCGGAATATAAGATTTGTGGCAAGATTGACTTCATTCATTTTTTTTTTTTTTTTTGGAGGTTGGACTGCAGCATAATGTATAATTTTCAGCCTGGTATATGATGTGCAGAGCCCCGTGTATAATTTTCAGCCTGGTATATGATGTGCAGAGCCCCGTGTATAATTTTCAGCCTGGTATATGATGTGCAGAGCCCCGTGTATATGATGTGCAGAGCCCCGTGTATAATTTTCAGCCTGGTGTATGATGTGCAGAGCCCCGTGTATAATTTTCAGCCTGGTGTATGATGTGCAGAGCCCCGTGTATAATTTTCAGCCTGGTGTATGATGTGCAGAGCCCCGTGTATAATTTTCAGCCTGGTGTATGATGTGCAGAGCCCCGTGTATAATTTTCAGCCTGGTGTATGATGTGCAGAGCCCCGTGTATAATTTGCAGCCTGGTGTATGATGTGCAGAGCCCCGTGTATAATTTGCAGCCTGGTGTATGATGTGCAGCCTGGTATATGATGTGGATTCTATAAGGGGTGTGGCTTATGGGAAGTGGGAGGGCCACACGTGGAGTGGTGGGGTCTTGCGCCCCCCATCCTAAAACTTCACCAGCCACCACTGGGTCATAGTAACTTCTGTATCCTGCACTGGTCATAGTAACTTCTATATCCTGCACTGGTCATAGTAACTTCTGTATTAATGTCCTGCACACTCTGCTGAACGCATGTTTTTAAAAGCTGTAACCGGCGTTCAGAAACGCCCTTTTTGCCGCGTTTGCATGCCGCATTTAGCAGCATTTTACCGCATTTGCGTCTAAAAGCGTTTACAAGATAACCTCATAAGACCCTCCCCAAGCTCAAAAAAAGTATTATTTAACAATTTCAGCCATTTTGTGAGACCAGAGTGATTAGCAGCAGCAGTGTACTTGTATTTAGCATGTCATATGCCACGTCACCTGCCACAAGTTGTGGATTGTCCACTTGCCACGTCACTTGCCAAGTCACCTGCCACAAGTTGTGGATTGTCCACTTGCCACGTCACCTGCCACAAGTTGTGGATTGCCCACTTGCCACGTCACCTGCCACATCACTTGCCACGTCACCTGCCACAAGTTGTGGATTGTCCACTTGCCACGTCACTCGCCAAGTCACCTGCCACAAGTTGTGTATTGTCCACTTGCCACGTCACCTGCCACAAGCTGTGGATTGCCCACTTGCCACGTCACCTGCCACGTCACTTGCCACGTCACCTGCCACAAGTTGTGGATTGTCCACTTGCCACTTCACTTGCCACTTGTGGATTGTCCACTTGCCACGTCACTTGCCACAAGTTGTGGATTGTCCATTTTCCACGTCACCTGCTACAAGTTGTGGATTGTCCACTTGCCACGTCACTTGCCACTTGTTGTGGATTGTCCACTTGCCACGTCACCTGCCACAAGTTGCTTGTTCAAATCTAACACTATATGGGTCAAATTCCAATTATACTTCGGATAACAGCAATGCTAGTGGTGTATTGGATCAAGGGCTCATTAGGGTATATAAATGGTCTATAAATCATTGCAAGCAATTACAATTGTTTAAAATATATTTTTAATGTTTTTTTATCATTTGCCATCATTTTTGAGATTTTTAATGTAAAAAAAATAGGGCACCTTTAAAAACGCTTATAAACGAAAATGCGCCTAAACGCAGTACCGGCGTTATGCCGCGTTTGGCGTCCAAAACTTTTACGTCACCGATGAATTATTTAACTGGTCTCGGTGACTAATGAATGAATTTTATTGGCAGTATTTTTTGTTTTGTTGTTAAAGGGGTGTTCCAGCCGTAAAAAATAACAAACACTGTAGCTGCTGACTTTTAATAGGAACACTTACCTGTCCAGGGCGCCCGCGATGTTGTCCGATCCGTCCCTCGTATCGTGTGCCGGCGCCACCATCCTCACTAAGGGAAACAGGCAGTGGAGCCTTGCGGCTTCACTGCCCATTTCCTACTGTGCATGCGTGACTCCCCTGGCGATTTCTGAATGGACGGCTGTCTTCTGTGACACCACGCCCAAATTTCCCAGAAATCAAGGCGAGGAGAAGACTGAAGATCACAGCGGAATAAGAAGTGGCAGATTAGGACAATCTGCCTAGCAACAGGCAAAAAAAATGTATTTATTTATTTTTGCAATTTTTTTGTTGCATTTGTATGTAATTTTTTTTTAGGGTGGACCTCCACTTTAACTATGTAATTGAGGAGTAAGGGTCTTTCCTTGTACTGTATTTTTCAGTTTCAACCATAATGTCCAGTTACCATCATCAAAGTGGCGCTCAGAAGCGTAAAAAGAAAAGGGAAGACACCTCCAAAACTGAGAAACTTCCAAAAATCACACATTTTTTTAATGTGCCCAATGTTGGTCAGAGCTCTACAGCAGACCATGATGCAGAAAAAGTTTCTGAGGCAAGCACAGAAAGCCTCGACCCCACAATATCTGACATGCCAGTACAGGAGCAATTGCTACAGTTTCCCCTGAATGAACCAAGTACAAGCCAAGAGTTAGGTGGAGTTACTGAGGACAATATTGAAAAAGATTATCCTGAAAATGAGCCATTTGCAGCAGCCGATGTTCACTTGACTAGTAGTGACATAGCTGTGCTAACTGACATTGCATCTACAAAATATGTCACAGACAGGGCAAACTTTCCAATTACAATTACAGATGCACATGTGAAGAGATTTATAATCACAAATGGTCCTTGCAGACCTACAGGGCCCTTTAAGAGAGACAATGATGAGGAACAGAGGTGTTTTTCAGTAAAATATTATGAAAAAACAACAAAAACAGGACTTAAACTACCCATTACCTGGCTCTGTTATTCTCCTAAATTGAATGTTGCATACTGTGAACCATGCTGGTTATTTGGTGACCGTAGAAAACTAGGCTCTGAACCAGCATGGGCAAAGGGGATACAAAAATGGAAAGGCTTGTCAACAAAAATACAGGTTCATGAAACATCTCAAACTCATATAGATTCTTGCATAATATATGATCAGTGGCGTAATAAGGGAACAATTGATGAGGAAAACGAACAACAATTAAGAAAAGAAAAAAACTTTTGGAGAGATGTTTTAAATAGAATAGTGAATGTCACCTTGACTATGGCTATGAATAACATGGCCTTCCGTGGCCACAGAGAAAAAATAGGAGAAGTCAACAGTGGAAACTTCCTGGCAATAATTGAGCTGCTAGCTGAGTATGATCCCATATTGAAGCAATTGCTACAGTTACCACAGGGAAAAGTCAAATACCTTAGTCCAAAAATTCAAAATGAAGTCATAGATATTTTGTCAAAGCAAGTTCTGAATGACATTTTGTCTGAAGTGCAAAATGCACAGTTTTACTCGTTGATTATAGATACTACTCAGGATATCTCTAAATGTGATCAAATGAGTCAGGTGCTTCGATATGTTTCTATTGAAAGAGATCCAAATACGAGAGCAAAGCAAATCAACATACACGAGGCATTTCTTGGATTTAATGCTGTTCATGACCAAAGTGCTGCAGGTATAGAAAAAGAAATACTTGCATTTATTGATGCTAAAGGAATTTCTCTGGATAAGTGCCGTGGTCAGGGCTATGATGGTGCTGCCACAATGAGTGGAATCTATTCTGGTGTGCAGACTCGAATTTTGCAGAGAGAGGAAAATGCACTTTATGTTCATTGTGCAGCGCACAATCTTAATTTGGTCCTCCAAGATGCTGTGGCAGAGATTACAGAGGTCTCAAACTTTATGGGTGTGGTTCAACATATACACAATTTTTTTGGGGACAGTGGAAAGCGGTGGGAGATCCTGTCTTCATTTACCAGTGAATCCTCTGTTACACTGAAGAAATTGTGTCCTACACGCTGGTCATCTCGCTATGAGTCACTGCTTGCCTTGCGGTTTCGTTTTGTAGATGTCCTTAAAGCACTATCAAAAATAAGCCTTGTAGCAACCAAAAAAAGTGAAAGAGAAGAGGCAATGGGGCTGAAAAAAAAATTAGAGTCCTTCCAATCTATATTTCTAATTGTTCTACTAACAAAAATTTTCGCAAGCATAAATTCTCTGTCTAAACTCCTCCAGTCAGAGAGCATGGACTTGTCCAAAGCTTCTAATTTAATTAAGACAGCCTTGGATGAGATATCCAATTTCAGAAACAGTTTTGGGGAAGCCAGAAATAATGCTGTATTGCTCGCACAAAAATGGAACATTACCCCCAGATTTGAATCAAAACGAATTCGCACTGTCAAAAAACATTTTGATGAGTTGTGTGTTGATGAGAGATTAGAGGACCTTGAAGAACGTTTCAAAATCAACGTTTTCTATAGATGCTTGGACATAGTAGTAAACCAGTTGTCAAACAGGTTCCAGGGACTTAATCGGGTTGTTCAGCGATTTGAAATTATTCAACCTGCAGTTCTAGCATCAGCATCGGATGATGAGTTGTTTAAAGCTGCATCAAATCTGCAACAAAAGTACGAAAAAGACCTCTCGTCAACTTTCGCTGGTCAGCTTCTAAGTTTTAAAACCGCACTTAAAGAGGACATTCAGAAATTGTCCTCTGTGAAGGATCTTGCACGTTTGCTCTTAGTTGAGAATAGTGCTCTTTCATCCAATCTGCCTGATGTGTGCATAGCGTTGCTTTTATTTCTAACGCTACCTGTGACTGTGGCCTCAGCAGAAAGATCATTCTCAAAACTTAAACTAATAAAAAATTATCTCAGAAGCACTATGTCTGAGCAAAGACTTTCTGGGCTTGCTATTTTAAGCATTGAAAATGCTAGAGCAAAACGGCTGGACCTAAACCACATTGTGGACACTTTTGCGGAATTGAAGGCACGCAGACGTGTTTTCTAAGTTGTGGTGTTTTGTGAGTATACAAGTTGGAAGAGTTTTCAAAGTTCATGTTTGGTTCTGTTGCCAGCCATAACCTTTCTTATTTGGGTTAAACCATGGGGTCTATTTATAACCTATTCGCAGAGCCATTCACCCTCCTAAAAATGTCAAAACATTTCTTTTTTTGCCACTTGGCACAAAAAGATACGTTCTTTGTTTTTTGGTATTTCAGGTCAAACTTATGGAATGTAATATTGTTTTTTGACTATTAGATGAAGCTGAGGAGCATGGGAAATATGTTATAAATAGAAACCTTTGGTTCCAGTTTGGCAAATAATAAAGTGGAACTTTAGGCAAATATTTGAATAAATACATGGTAGAATTGGCAGCTTATGTTTGAGTGAGCAGACTTAGAAGGGGGCAAAGGTAAAATGGTGCAAACCTGACTGGCTTTCAAAGATCGCTTTGATGTGTAAAACAGAAAACTGGCTGAACTGAATTATAAGTATCTGGCAAATATTTTGTCTGAATGCTTATATGTATGTCAGCTTTGTACTTTGTTGTGTTGGCTAGAGTTCCACTTTACTCGTTTAACTAGCCTCAGTTGTTGAATTGGCTGGTTAACCGATACATTTCTTTTTACATACCTGTCCACAGCTGCCCCACGTGCCATCTTTGAGCATTGCAAATCAGGCAAAATTTCTTCCTTTGTGAATCAAATTATTATTATTATTTTTTTTAATCCAGTCAAAATTTGTTTTCTGCACACGCTTTTGTAAAGTGTGTGTAGACCTTGCCCATTTACCCATCTAAATCGTCCTGTTTGACAAATTACACCTTTCTTGTCAATTAAATCAAAGAATGGCAGGTTTTTGGCTTCCGCACTGCCTGTTTGGCTGGAAAACAGCTTTGGAGAGAAATGGATAAAATCAAATAAAAGAAAAAGTAAGATATTGTTAATTTATCATCATTGTATCTTCATATTTTAGATCAAGATTCACTCTTTTTCAGGTTTACTTTTTCTAATGTTCTGTTGCCTTACATTTGGCTTGTTGTTGGCTGTTCGCTGTTGAAACCATGGCTTCTTTTCCTTTTGGTTATTTTTAAAGACATGTTGAAAATATGCACGTTAAGAATCAAGATCTAAATCAAGTAGGTGTAAACTCAAAAATTAAGAATTTTATGCCAAGTTAAAGTGCATAGAATGTAAGACCTAATTTCTTTCTTCACTTACAAGGTTGTCATCCTGTTAATTTTCCTCTTAAACCGGTGCAGTTTGCGTTGTTTGCCCTTTAAACGTAAGTATAAAAGAGTAAAAGTAGTACACACAATGCTTTGCATTTTATTTATTATATGGTTATTTAAATTTTTGTTTTGTAGTTCGAAATTAATATGTTGCCTGGGTACTGTGCCACATGAGTGTGGTAATCTGTTGTTCAATGGAATTAGTAAAAAAATTTTGTGGGGGGGGGGGGGGGGGCTGTTTGTGGGGGGGGGGGGGGGCTGTTTGTATGGGGGGGGGGGGGGGCCATTCAACATTTTGCTATGGGGCCCTGTGATTTCTAGTTACGCCCCTGGGAGTTCTATCTGTTGTCTGCAAGATAGATCTAGACCTTGGATAACACTCTGGAAAGAGGATCGCCACGCCCTGTAGTGTTGAGGGCGATCACTAAATTTGGCAAGTCCTTGGGTAACTAACTCGCGTTTGGCCAGGAACTTGGCAAAGTCTACAGTAGCCTGATTGGCATTGGGGTAGGCTGCTGGTGTATTGTGGTGCGGTGTAAAGGCATACCTGATAGAAGTCTCTTCTTTAGGTTCTCTGGGCTCAAACTTGCATACGGTTGGCAGTTCGTACCGGCTCGTTGCATACACCTTTGGGGTGAAGACAGGTGTTTGATGTTTGTATGAAGGTTGAGTACCTTGTGGAGTAGAGGGTTTGGTTGGAACTGGAACGTCTGGAACACTGTCAGATTTTTCTTGCCTGTGGCACTGGGGTCCAAGGTCGTCTTGTTGCTGCTTGATTTGGTGTGACTCCCTGACATCATGTTTAATTTCTTGTTGTGGGATGCTGCTTGGGTCACAGTGCTGGTAGACATAATCCGACGTGCGTTGCGATGAATCTTGGTGGTCTTCCTCTAGGCCTGGTATGCTGCTACCTGCTCTTGGCTCATCGTAGATGGCTGCTTCTAGAGCTTCTGCTTCTGCAATGGCGGCGGCAGCATCTCGCTCCACTGCCAGCTTCTCCATGTTAGCTTCTAAGATAGCTTGCTGCAGTTTCAGAGATGCCTCTTGCTGAGCTCTTTCGTCTTCCAGGCGTATTCTTTCCATCTCTCTCTCTTGTTCCTGTCTCACCCTTTCTGCTTCAAGGTGGGCCTTTTCTTTTTTCATCTGCAGCTCTTGGTCTGCGAATGCGGCCCTGGCTCTTGCTGCTTCAGCTTTCGAACGGGCGATAGCTGCTGCATTTGCGACAGATGACCTAGATGAGCTTGCTTGTGATCGTGTTTTGTAAGAAGATGTTCTACTGTGAGACATGGCTGTGGGGAAGAAGCTGTCTTGCTGTATAGAGACCGTTCTAGTGTCGGTACTGCTTGACAGAGCGTGTCTCTGTGTAGCGTGGCTGCTTGCTTTGCCTCCCACAGGCCTGCTTCTTTAAGGCTTCTGACTGTATGGTACTTTGTAGCCCCGGGCTGTACAGACTTCCGAAGTCAGCTTATCTTCCCTTCAGAGGTCAGCTTAAAAATTTCACTGTTCAATAAGGGATTGATGGTAAGAGATTGAAACAAGACCTCTTGCAGTCTGAAAAGCATGATGAATGTGTCTCTTCCTGTGAGACTTTACCCAGAATACTTTGCTTTCCAAGTACTTCCTAGGTTATAAACTTTATTAATAAAATATACACACAGAAGCAATACCAAAAAAGGACGCTAGATGGCGCCTAAGCTCTGCAAATGATTCCTATAAAAGGTAACAACATTAAATGTCATTTACAACAACACAAATGCAGATAATCAGAATATATCCATCTGATGGACAGAACACGTACAACACTACTACGAGCCGAGAAAATTAAGTTCAATGCTTCCGAGCATGCGTCAAATTGTTTCCGAGGATGCGTAGGAATTTTGCACATCAGAATTGGTACAGCCGATCAGGAAAAATAGAGAACCTGCTCTCAATCTATTGCTGGCGAGAATTCCGCCAGCAAAAGTCCAATGGAGCATACACACGATCTGAATTTCCGACCAACAGCTCTCATCGGACTTTTGCTGGTGGAATTTCCGATCGTGTGTACAGGGCATTATAGTGTGGAGTAAGCGGCAATCGCCTCCTGTGTCCTAGCAGCAGAGAATACTAGATGGCAACAGCCTCCTGCACCCTGGCTACAGATCAGACTAGGTGGAAATAGCTTCCTGCATCTTGGCTACAGATTATACTAGGCAACAATAACCTCCTGCGTCCTAGCTACAAATTAAAACAGCTGGCAACAGCCACCTGCGCACTAGCTACAGAATATACTAAGTGGCAATAGCCTTCTGTGTCCTAGCTACAGATAACAACAGCGGGAATAGAATCCTGCATTTTAGCTACAGATCACACTAAGTTACAATACCCTCCTGCGTCCTAGCTACAGATCACAGCAGCTGGCAAAAGTCTCCTGTGTCTTAACTACAGATTGCAACAGTTTACAATAACCTCCTGTGTCCTAGCTACAGAATACATTAAGTAGCAATAGCCTCCTGCCTCTTAGCTACAGAATTTAGTAGGCGGCATTACTTCCTGCCTCCTAGCTACAGAATACAATAAACAGCAATAGCCTCCTGTGTTCTAGCTACAGAATACACTGAGCGGCAATAACATCCTGCGTCCTAGCTACTGAATATAATAAGTGGCAATTACATTCTGTGTCCTAGCTACAGTATTTAATAGGCTGCAATAGCCTCCTGGGTCCTAGCTACAGTATACACTAAGTGGTAATAGACAGGTTAAAGCGGTTGGTGAGTTGAGCTGGGAATTTCTCTGGTTTTGTCTTGCAGCATGCATTGCCCTTTCATGTGCTCCTTGCTGGGAATGCCAGGTATAGATGGGGGCAGGGGCCATTTTGTTTGTTAGCAATATTCCCTTGCCTCCTAGCTTCAGAATTCATTAGGTGGCAATAGCCTCCTGTGTCCTAGTTACAGAATTTACTAGGCAGCAATAGCCTCCTGCGTCCTAGTTACAGAATTTACTAGGCAGAAATAGCCTCCTGTGTCCTAGTTACAAAATTCACTAGGCGGCAATAGCCTCCTGCGTCTTAGTTACAGAATTTAGTAGGCGGGAATAGCCTCCTGCGTCCTAGTTACAGAATTTAGTAGGCGCAATAGCCTCCTGCGTCCTAGCTACAGAATTTAGTAGGCGGCAATAACTTTCTGCGTCCTAGCTGCAGAATACAATAAGAAGCAATAGCCTCCTGTGTTCTAGCTACAGAATACACTAAGTGACAATAACATCCTGTGCTCAAGCAACTTAATATAACAAGTGGCAATAACATCCTGTGTCCTAGCTACAGAATTTACTAGGTGGCAATAGCCTCCTGCGTCCTAGTTACAAAATTAAGTAGGCGGCAATAGCCTCCTGCGTCCTAGTTACAGAATTTAGTAGGCGGCAATAGCCTCCTGCGTCCTAGTTACAGAATGTAGTAGGCGGCAATAGCCTCCTGCGTTCAAGCTGCAGAATTCACTAGGTGGCAATAGCCTCCTGCGTCCTAGTTACAGAATTTAGTAGGCAGCAATAGCCTCCTGCGTCCTAGTTACAGAATTTAGTAGGCGGCAATAGCCTCCTGCGTCCTAGTTACAGAATTTAGTAGGCGGCAATAGCCCCCTGTGTCCTAGTTACAGAATTTAGTAGGCGGCAATAGCCTCCTGCGTCCTAGTTACAGAATTTAGTAGGCGGCAATAGCCTCCTGCGTCCTAGTTACAGAATTTAGTAGGCGGCAATAGCCCCCTGTGTCCGAGCTGCAGAATTCACTAGGTGGCAATAGCCTTCTGCGTCCTAGCTACAGAATTTAGTAGGCGGCAATAGCCTCCTGTGTCCAAGCTGCAGAATTCACTAGGTGGCAATAGTCTCTTGCGTCCTAGCTACAGAATTTAGTAGGCGGCAATAGCCTCCTGCGTCCTAGCTACAGAATTTAGTAGGCGGCAATAGCGTCCTGTGTCCTAGTTACAGAATTTAGTAGGCGGCAATAGCCTCCTGCATCCTAGTTACAGAATTTAGTAGGCGGCAATAGCCTCCTGCGTCCTAGCTACAGAATTTAGTAGGTGGCAATAGCGTCCTGTGTCCTAGTTACAAAATTTAGTAGGCGGCAATAGCATCCTGTGTCCTAGTTACAGCATTTAGTAGGTTGGCAATAGCCTCCTACGTCCTAGTTACAGAATTTAGTAGGCGGCAATAGCCTCCTGCATCCAAGCTGCCGAATTTAGTAGGCGGCAATAGCCTTTTGCATCCAAGCTGCAGAATTCACTAGGTGGCAATAGCCTGCTGCATCCTAGTTACAGAATTTAGTAGGCAGCAATAGCCTCCTGCGTCCTAGTTACAGAATTTAGTAGGCGGCAAAAGCCTCCTGCGTCCAAGCTGCAGAATTCACTAGGAGGCAATCGCCTCCTGCTTCCTAGTTACAGAATACAATAAGCAGCACTAGCCCGTGTGTGTTTTTAATGCATGTTCTTACTGCCAGCAACATCCTGTATTGATAATACCCTGCCCATATGCCACAAGGGTCTCATTAACCACTTACCGACCGGCGCACGATGATGTACGTCCCTTTTTTGAAGAGGGATATCTCGGTAACGGCAGCAGCTGCTGCCACAACTGAGATATCCATCTCTTCAGGCGGCAGTCATGTTTACGATAATGGTGGTCTCCACGCCAGATTCGCAGCAAGATCACCGTTATCGGCGGCGGGAGAGGTACACCCACCCCTCCCGCACCCTCCGCCACTTACCAGAGCTGTTGGTAGTGGCGGAGGCGATCGGGTCCTTTCCTCTGCTGGGTATGGAGACGAGTGAGTCTTAGATGGCCCCCACCCGTCTCTATACCATAGCAGGGCGGAAGCGATATCAAAACGTCACTTCCGCCCATACCTCTTAAAGGCACATTTTTTCAATGTCATGTTTACAAATGACAATTTTTTATTTTATTTTTTTTTTGCATTTAAGTCCAAATATGAGATCTGAGGACTTTTTGACCCCAGATCTCATATTTAAGAGGACCTGTCATGCTATTTGTCTATTACAAGGGATGTTTACATTCCTTGTAATAGGAATAAAGAAAGAAGAAGAAAGTGACCCAATTTTATTTTTTTTTTTTTTTTTAAAACAGTGTGAAAAACAAAATCAAGTAAAATGAATAAGAAAAAATAAATAAATTTGTTTAAAGAGCCCCGTCCCGACGAGCTCGCATGCAGAAGCGAACGCATACGTGAGTAGCGCCCGCATATGAAAACGGTGGTCAAACCACACATGTGATGTATCGCCGCGATCGGTAGAGCGAGAGCAATAATTCTAGCCCTAGACCTCCTCTGTAACGCAAAACATGCAACCTGTAGAATTTTTTAAACGTCGCCTATGGAGATTTTTGAGGGTAAAAGTTTGTCGCCATTCCACGAGCGGGCGCAATTTTGTAGCGTGACATGTTGGGTATCAATTTACTCGGCGTAACGTTATCTTTCACGATATATAAAAAAAATTGGACTAACTTTACTGTTGTCTTATTTTTTTATTCAAAAAAGTGATTTTTTTTCCAAAAAAAGTGCTCTTGTAAGACCGCTGCGCAAATATGGTGTGAAAAAAAGGATTGCAACGACAGCCATTTTATTCTCTAGGGTGTTAGAAAAAAAAAAAAACAATATATAATGTTTGGGGGTTTTAAGTCATTTTCTAGCAATAAAACCTGTTTTAAACATGTAAACACCTAAAATCCAAAACGAGGCTGGTCTTAAAGTGGTTAATCAAATCCTAATGGAATACTAAGCGGGGATATAACATAATAAATCAGGAATATTTCATTTCAGAATGTCTCTTTACAGAACATAGATTTGATGAACGCAACAAGCCATATTGTACACAGAGCTATGAGATAATCCGACCCGTTCATTTCCATCAGTATCACACACTCCTCTCCAGTCTCTGCTCTTCTCTCTCCCCTCCAGTCTCTGCCGTCGCCCACCGTCTGCTTCTACTGCGCATGTGCAGTGCACTAGAACCCGTTCAGAGAGGAAGCTCTCACCTTGCTATCACCGCAGCTCGGGCATTCGGTATGTAGAGCGCTAAGTGTACATTAAGGGCATGCTAGACAGGACAGGGGGGATCGTGTGATCAGGAGGCTCAGCTTTCATCAGTGTCAACAGCACTGTCGGCTAAATTCACTCTCCAGCTCTATTCTGCCAATTCTGATTGGTTCAAGCTTTAGCCCCGCCTACCTGTCATCTGCTCCTGACAGTGCTTGGTGTTTGGTGATAATTGTATCAACATTGTATCATCATTGTGTCTCTGGTGATGAAAAGGGATACTTGTGTAAGAAGCTGTACAGTCTACATGTAGTGAATGTACATATACAAATAGGCAACATTGATAGGTGAAGAATAAATGTACCACAGCATATAATAGTAATGTATGTCATAGGCTGTATGCTAGGGCTTGCTCACACCTGTGATTAGGACCACACAACGTGTATCTGTACACCAAGCGGTTACCTGCCGTGAGAGACAACATTGGACGCAGTGTGTGTGAGGGACTGACTTCAGGAGGAAAATGGAGGGTATTGGTTCTTCTATATGCCGCCCGCTACCCCTCCTATCCAGGTGTACAGGGGTGACACATGGGCCCCCTGAAGCATGGGGCTGGGATGAGTGGCAGTGAGCGGTGGTGGCAGTGACGGGGGAATGGGATGGCATAAGTGGTGGCAGTGATGGGGGGTTGGATGGGATGAGTGGCAGCAGTGGTGGGGGGATGGGATCAGTTTTGGCTGTGAGGGGGGCTAGATCACTGGCAGTGGTGAGGGTGAGGGGGGTGGGATCAGTGGTGGTGTGGGGGATGGGATCAGTGGCGGTGGTGGTGAGGGGGGTGGGATCAGTGGCGGCGGTGGTGATGGGATCAGTGGTGGGGATTGGTGGGATTAGTGGCGGTGATGGGATCAGTGGTGGCGGTGATGGTGGTGGGATCCGTGGGGGTGATGGTGGTGAGGGGGGGTGGGAGCAGTGGCAGTGGTGGTGCTATCCTCCCCCACCACCTCCTCTGCCTCATACTGATTCCATCCCCCCACCACCACCACAGATCTCATCCCTATCCCATGGGGGGATAGGGATAAGATCTGTGGTAGTGACGGGGGTCAGTAAGAGGCAGAGGTTGGGATCAGTTGCACTGACTATTTTGTCACTTACTTTGTCAGTCGCTCCATACCTCCAGGGATGCTCCTGTCTTATGGGATCTCCTGCAGAGGGGAGAGCTGCATTGGTGTCAGCCGGTCAGCTGACTTTCCCTTCCAGCGTCTGCCCCTGGACAGCGGAGGACATGAGGACGGGCCCCTGGCGGGGGAGAACGTGCGGGCGGGCCCCTGGACACCGGAGGATGTGAGGGCGGGCCCCTGGACACCGGAGGATGTGAGGGCGGGCCCCTGGCGGGGGAGAACGTGTGGGCGGGCCCCCACACCGGAGGATGTGAGGGGGGCCCCTGGCGGGGGAGGACGTGAGGGCGGGCCCCTGGACAGCGGAGGACGTGCGGGCGGGTCCCCGGCGGGGGAGAACGCGCGGGCGGGCCAGTGGCCCCCCCCCCACAGTGACGGAACTTCAGGGCCCAGTCGCAAGTGCGACTGATGCGACCCTGGTTGTTCCGCCACTGACTGTACCCAAATTCAATTTTTATAATTTTTTTTCACACAAATAAAGCGTTCTTTTGGTGGTATTTAATTGTTATAAATTTTGAAAACAGGTAATTCTTCTCCTTCATTGATGTGCGCTGATGAGGCTGCACTGCTGGGCACTGATAAGGCAGCCCTGATGGGCACTGATAGGTGGCACTGATGGGCACTGAGAGGTGGCACTGGTAGAAGGCACTGATGGTTGGCACTAATGGGCCGCACTGATAGGTGGCACTGATCACAGATAGGTGGCACTGATGGACACTGGTAGGCACTAGTAGGTGACACTGATAGGCAGCACTGATCGGTGGCACTGATGATGAGGCACTGATGGGCATTGATTGGCAGCACTGGTGGACATTGATAGCTGGCACTGTTGGGTATTGGTAGGTGGCAATGTGGGCATTGGTAGGTGGCACTGGTGGGTACTAATAGGTGGCACTGGCAGGTGGCACTGGTGGGCACAGATAAGGCACTCGCGGCTCTCTGTGTGAGGGACTGACGTCCCTCTGATAGAAGCGGGAGATCGCAGCCTAAGGACATTTATTACTGTGGTCTGATGGGACCAAGATAAAATTATTTGGTTCAGATGGTGTCAAGTGTGTGTGGCGGCAACCAGGTGAGGAGTACAAAGACAAGTGTGTCTTGCCTACAGTCAAGCATGGTGGTGGGAGTGTCATGGTCTGGGGCTGCATGAGTGCTGTAGGCACTGGGGAGCTACAGTTCATTGAGGGAACCATGAATGCCAACATGTACTGCGTCATACTGAAGCAGAGTATGATCCCCTCCCTTCGGGGACTGGGCCGCAGGGCACTATTCCAACATAACGACCCCAAACACACCTCCTTAGCCTTGCTAAAGAAGCTGAGGGTAAAGGTGATGGACTGGCCAAGCATGTCTCCAGACTGAAGCCCTATTGAGCATCTGTGGGGCATCCTCAAATGGAAGGTGGAGGAGCGCAAGGTCTCTAACATCCACCAGCTCTGTGATGTCATCATGGAGGAGTGGAAGAGGACTCCAGTGGCAACCTGTGAAGCTCTGGTGAACTCCATGCCCAAGATGGTTAAGGCAGTGCTGGAAAATAATGGTGGCCACACAAAATAATGACACTTTGGACCCAATTTGGACATTTTGACTTAGGGGTGTACTCACTTTTGTTGCCAGCGGTTAGACATGTTTAGGCTTGTGTGTTGAGTTATTTTAAGGGGACAGCAAATTTACACTGTTATACAAGCTGTACACTCACTACTTTACATTGTAGCAAAGTGTAATTTCTTCAGTGTTGTCACATGAAAAGATATAATAAAATATTTGGGGGTGTACTCACTTTTGTGAGATACTGTATCTCCCACGGGGGGGGGGGGGGGGGATCGCCGCCATCGCCGCCATCCCATCCATCTCCCGCAGGGTAGGAGGGGGGTGGGGGATTGCTGTCTTCCCGTACACCACCAGCCGCCACTGTTTGCAATGTACATAGATCACCCAGAGAGGAATGTTTTTTTTTCCTCAACAAAAGTGGAGTTACGCTTTAACCACAGGTAAAAACTGCTGGATGTGCCTGTGATTCCACAGTAATTCTCAGATTTTTGCCACTGTCATATTTTACAAACACATGGGCATTTAGCTCCAGTGCATGGGCTCCTGGCATTTAGATCCAGGCAGAAGGCACAGGTGCACCATTCAGCCCTGCTGCTGACAGCCTGTAAAACTCTGAGACACTGACAGCTCCTGCAGCTATAGGGCGCATGGGGGACGAACTGGAAAAAGCAAAAATTTGCATTTTTTTTTTTGGTAATTTGAGCTTGCAAAGTATTACATCTGGGTTTAGTGGTTTGCAAGTATACTGTACTTAGAGAACATTAGTATCTCACAAAAGTGAGTACATCCCTCATATTTTTGTAAATATTTTATTATAACTTTTCCTGTGACAACACTGAAGAAATGACACTTTTCTACAATGTAAAGTAGTGAGTGTACAGCTTGTATAACAGTGTAAATTAGCTGTCCCCTCAAAATAACTCAACACACAGCCATTAATGTCTAAACCGCTGGCAACAAAAGTGAGTACACCCCTAAGTGAAAATGTCCAAATTGGGCCCAAAGTGTCAATATTTTGTGTGGCCACCATTATTTTCCAGCACTGCCTTAACCCTCTTGGGCATGGAGTTCACCAGAGCTTCACAGGTTGTCACTGGAGTCCTCTTCCACTCCTCCACGATGACATCCCGGAGCTGGTGGATGTTAGAGACCTTGCGCTCCTCCACCTTCCATTTGAGGATGCCCCACAGATGCTCAATAGGGTTTAGGTCTGGAGACATGCTTGGCCAATCCATTACCTTTACCCCAGTGGTCGTCTTATGCGGCGTACACACGACCGGACTTTCCGGCAGACTAGGTCCGACGGTCTTCCCTCCGGACTTTCGGCAGAGTTCCGACGGACTTTCTGAACGGACTTGGCCCCACATGAACAGACTAATTTTGTTGGAAAGTTCATTCGTTTTGAATGTGATGGCTGTGTGTTGAGTTATTTTGAGGGGACAGCAAATTTACACTGTTATACAAGCTGTACACTCACTACTTTACATTGTAGCAAAGTGTAATTTCTTCAGTGTTGTCACATGAAAAGATATAATAAAATATTTACAAAAATGTGAGTGGTGTACTTTTGTGATATACTATAGCTCCGGCTCCCTAGGCTCTTCCTCCAGTTCTGGTCTGTATCAAGGTATGGACCTTCAGCTATGGAGCTGGAGAAAGTATCAATAAACTAGGACTACCATCACATCGGCAATTAAGGCATGTGCAAAGTGTAGCGACAGTGCCTGATGCACTTTTCTTCAATGTCACATGAAAAGATGTAATAAATAATTTACAAAAATGTGAGGGGTGTACTTGGTTTTGTGAGATACTGTACATTGGAACAAGTGCAGTTTGCCCTCATTTCTCAGCAGCTCTGAAGGTGAATTTTCAATCTCAGCAGAAGGCTCTCTTCTGTCCCCTGCAGGCCGGAGGGAGGAGAAAACGGAATCCTCTGCAGTAGAAACTGGTCTTTGCGCCTTCTGACAGGAGTGATGCTGCAGTCTCTTCTGTCAATGAGGAAAAGCCAGGGCACATACCCTGGGATAAAGGTTTTACAAGAATGATCATTGTGAGCACCCCTGTCAGTGCTAAATTATTTGTCCCAACCAGGGCTTGACAAATTTGCTTTGAATCTAGGAGCCAGTTAAAAAAGTTAGGAGCCAGTTCTTTTTTGAGTGGTATGGATTGTCAGCTCCTGGGGTAAGGCCAGTAATTTTCGCCCCCTAACTCACAACGGAGCCCACCCTGGCCGGGTCCCGCCCACCCCTGACATCAAGCTCAAATCTGACAGATCCTCCTCTCTCCTCTGTTACTTGTCAGTTTCACATACTCAGCGGCTCTGGCAAGCATCAAGAGTAGTGTGGAGAAGGGAGGAGGACGGTGGCCAATGTTAATGCACTGCATGTCTGGGGCATCGGGAGTTATAGTGAGTGGGCTGGTGGCAGCCTAGGCGCCAGGGTGCAATTTCTGGCCACCATGGCGACCTGGCGCCTGGGGTTTGTCGAGCCCTTGTCCCAACCCTCTTAACTGATACATTTGCAGGACAGCATGTTCTGTTGAAAAACAGGCTTGCTGGCCGGATCACCTGATGAACAAAAATACACAAAGGCCCCTTTCACACCGGGGCGTTTTTCATGCGGTGCAGCGCTAAAAATAGCGCCTGTTCACCGCATGAAAAAATCCGGCCTCTTTAACTCCAGTGTGAAAGCCGGCGGGCTTTCACACTGGAGCGGTGCGCTAGCAGGATGACAAAAAAAGTCCTGCTAGCAGCATCTTTGGAGCGGGATAGGAGCGGTGTGTTCACCGCTCCTATACCGCTCCTTCCCATTAATTAGAATGGGACACCGCGGTGAAACCGCGGCAATACCGCCGCAAAGCGCCTCTACGGCGGCGCTCTGCGGGGGGTCTTTAACCCTTTTTCGGCCGCTCGCGGGGGGTAAAACCGCACCGCGAGCGGCCAAAAACCGCGGTTAAAACGACGGTAAAGCAGCGCTAAATATAGCGCTGCTTTACCGTCACCGCGGCTCCCCGCCCCGGTGTGAAAGGGGCCTAAGGCCGGATTCACACCTGTGCATTTTTAATGCTTTTTGCATTTTGTAGATTTGCACTGCAGAACGTGTTCCATAGGAAACCATGTTAAATGGACTGTAGTGCAAATCTGCAAAATGCAAAAAGCACTAAAACTGCCTAGGTGTGAATCCAGCCTGAGGGTTTTAAGAGGATCATTTCAACAAAAACAGCATGATTCCTTATGATACTTCTTTTTTTCATGCTGTATTTTATACTAAAATGAAACTTCTTTTTATTTAGGATCAAAAAAGAGAACAAGGAAACAAATCAAAACATGTTTTCGAATCAAGAAGGCAAAAAGAAGAAAAAGAAACGCTTAGTTGTCAATTATTTTGTCTCTCTTCCGATTACAAATGAAAAGGTATATCTTCAACAGTGAATGTATAATATAGCACTCCTGTTCAAAGTGATGTATAGGCCACAGTATAAGTCAACAAGATGGATGCAGGCATAGTCACTACTCTGTTGACAATAAACACAAGACAGGTTGCACACTCACAGTACACATCTGAGACATTTTATTTTAAAATTGTATGCTGTATGTGTTAAGGATCAGTACAAGAATAACCTTGTGCAGTGTAATGAAGGTGGCTAGGTAGGTGCTTTTTTTTCTAGTTCTTAATTGGATGGCATAATGGGGTTTATTGAATAGAGCACATTTGTTTGCATTTTTACTTTGCATGGCAATTTTCACTTAGCTTAGTTATATTCCCAACTTTCTAAAATGATAAAAGGGGACACCTTTAGTATACGGGACACCTCCCTGCCATGGCCCTGGTTTTGCAGACCACATAGATCTAATATGCAGAAAATGATGGGCTGAACCACACAAATTCTGTTTTGACCTCTATTTTTCCCTAATGTTGACTTCTCCAAATAGCAAAAAAAGATGTATAGTCCTCCAAATGAGAGAAAGTTGGTAGCTATGGCTTAGTGAATGTGGTGAGAATTCACTATGCACAAAATACCCAATCAATGGTAAAAAGTAAAACATTCAGGCTGGGTTCACACTGTGTGCGGCGCATGGCACAGCAGGGGATCTGGAGTGTCCCTGTTCTCCGTTTCAGGTCTGAATTTTTGGCTGAATTCAGACCTCAAACAGAGCTAAAGACGCACAGGACTCTTCTGCTGTGTGCTCCGTGGCCACCCCGGAGATGTGTGAACCAACTCCATTAAGAGCCAGTCACACTCTCCTGTCATGCAAATTGGATGGGGAATCTCCACGCAAAATAAACAAACAGATGCGTGGTCCCCCTAAAAATCCATTCCCAACCATCCAAGCATGTCCAGAGGGGGGTGGGGCGAGCATGCAACCCCCCTTTTCTCCCGAACAATACCAAATCACTTGCACCATGGGGGGGGGGGATACTGACAGCCCCCCTCGTGAATGAGTAAGGGCTACAAAAAAGATATAATAATATAATATAAAGAAATAATGATACCCAAATATTTTACAAGTCCTTATTAAAGAAAATAAAAAACAAAAAAAAGTCCCTCGTTGTTACCAAATTTAGGCATTGATGTAACCCCTCCCTTACTTACATAGCTATGTGAGTAAATGGACCGAGCGATTTAAGTGGTTGGTAAGGATGCAGAGGGTGCAAGTACTCGCTGCTTCCTTAGCAACCAATGACAATTGGAATCTGTCACACTCATCGGTGCTGAACACCCAAAACATTCGGTGTTCAGACAAACATCTGAACAGCCAGTGTTTGGACCGAACTTGTGTTTGGGCTCAACACTGAGTTCCTCCCCTCTTGCAAATGATTGGATGGTGGAAGTCAGCACAGTTTCACCTCATTCTCTTGCAAAACAGATTGTTGCTTTGCTAAGTGAACAGCCTAGATACTCTTTTAGTAAACCAACCCCAATGAGTGCTATCCCATGTTTGTAGAAAATGTAGTACCATGTTTTACAGCCTAATGTTTTATAATCTTTGGATATTTCCCTAACAAATACCAAAAATGCAATATATGTAAAGCCTAAGTTTAATTAAAAAATATTATGGTGGTTGGGATAGGAGGGTCGAGGCTCGGTGGAGGAATATTTTACCTAAACCAGGAGACACGTCATACTGATAGTAAGTAAAGTCGCTTATGCTTATGTTTTTTTTTTTTTATCCAAACTTAGGCTTTAAGGCCCTTCATTTTATAAGGCTGATTACCCCCAAGTGGGAAAACTGATTTGAACAGCACAGGTTAAAGGTATATTGGGATAGATTTTTCCGAAGGCACGTTGAGTAGAGAGACAGCCATGGAGATTGTAAATGTCCAAAAATCATCTGGAACTGTTTTTTGAAGCCCAAACCTGGCCAAAGTTTATGCTACTGTTTACAATGCAATCCAGGTATTAGATGCGTCCAAAGCCATTTCAAAAAGGGTCTCCTCCAGTCGTGAGATACAAGGGTAGGGAGTAAAGTAATGCCCCCCCGTACACACGATAGGATTTTCCATTGGAAAATGTTCAATGGGATCTTGTTGTCGGAAATTCCGACTGTGTGTAGGCTCCATCGGACATTTTCCATCGGAATTTCCGACACAAAAAATTTGAGATCTGGATCTCAAATTTTCCGACAACAAAATCTGTTGCCGTAAATTCCGATCTTGTGTACACAATTCCGACGCACAAAGTTTAACGTATACTTGGAATCAAGCAGAAAAGCTGCACTGGCTATTGAACTTAATTTTTCTCGGCTGGACGTGCGTCATCGTTGTATGTCACGCTTTCTTGACGTTCGGAATTTACGACAAGATTTGTGTGACCGTGTGTGTGCAAGACAAGTTTGAGCCAACATCCGTCGGAAAAAAAAACATTGATTTTGTTGTCGGAAAATCCTATTGTGTGTACAGGGCATAAAAGGGGTTTCTCGCCAATGACAGGTAAACTATGGACAAGGAGTTTCCTGTGACATCACTGCTCATATTTCATATTAGCCAGTACATTCTCAGAGTGGAAGCAGACCTGCCTTTCTACATGTGGTTATTTGGAAAAAAAAAATTGAAAATTTGTTTCCTCATAGAAAAATGCAATGTTAGTTACATAGATTACAAGTGAGAGAGATAACTGTCACTTTATTTTCATGCTTAGATTCTTGAAAATATCCAGATTTTTCAAGATAGCGTTGAACAAAAGGATGACCGATTTTCTTCAGTGATGAAAAACAAGGGCTCATATCACCTTACACTCTGCCTAATGCAAATCAACAGAGAAGAAGATGTGAGCATGTAAGGATTCTCTAGTCAAATAAGCTGTTATGTTTATTTATTTTTCTCTTTCCAGACAAAACTGATACCATATAAAAAAAATAAAGCTTTATGTTAATAATAATAAAGGACTACATACATGTTAACTTGAGATGTGAAAGCAGATGGGTCCCCATTGTTACTGAATGGTAACAAATGGGGCTCATGTATAAAGGAACCTGAAATAAAATCAGTGTATGTTGCCTACAGGGACTCGTTTCTCCCTTTCTTTTTGAAACCTACATTGAAACCACAAGGAATAGGTTTGCTTTGAGCAACACATACATAGTAACATTTGATTGAAAAAATACACAAGTTTATGGAGTTCGGGCAATAACAGAAAACCTCCATATACAGAACACTACAGAACACTATACCCACCGTTCATCCAGAAAGCAAAAAAAAAAAAAAGCTGGTCCACCATGACCATGGTCCAACTTGCTCCAACAATAAAAGAAAACTTCCCATTAGCCTATGCAAACTCAATATTCCATAGATCAACAAACTCTAGTGTTATTACTTATATATGGTAATATCTCATTATAGTTTGTGCATTTAGGAACACATACAGCTGTTTTTAAAAACAATCTGCTGAACTGGCCAGAACTAGTTCCTGAAGGAACGGCTCTTACTGTAAAGAAGACGTTTAGTATGTGAAGGTTAAGTCTGCTTTGCCCCCATGTCCTCTGTGATGACCTTAGCATGGATAACTCAACACCAAGTTCATATATGGACCACTTACCATTTATGGACCAATTACTGTATGTATTTACAGAATATATGTTGATCATATCCACCCTTTTATTGCCCCCTCTTAAAAGAGAATCAATTCAGTTCCTCAAATCTATCCTCATAGCCGAGCTCCACCATGCCTCTTATCAGTTTGGTTGCCCTTCTCTGCACTCTCTCCAGTTCCCCGATATCCTTTTTGAGAACTGGTGCCCAAAACTGAACTGCATATTCCACATGGTGTCTTACTAATGATTTGTACAGGGGCAAAATTATATCTCTCCCACATTTTTTATTTCAAACATGAGAGGAAAATCAATAGGTTCACATACGGGCCTGTGTGGATAAAAAGGCTGCCACCTTTTTTGTGAAAACAATACTGGCCTTAATATCTTTTGCCTATTAATTACATTACAGTCCAGTCATATTTTTACCATCTTGGCCAGTAAAATACCAACCAGGTGGGAACCCGAATCAATAGGCTTTTGTTCACATGAGAATTGCCCTTCTCCTCATACACGTCTATGAGAGTGCAAAAGCAGCTTAAAGCTGGTTAAATACCAGTCAGCTGCTTTCTCAACAGGGCTAGGAGGATCCGTTCGTAGCGTCTGTATCAATCTCAGTAAGCCAATTTACAAACACCAGTGTTGTCATGAAAGGAACAATCACTTTTTTTCTTTGCTCCCCCGTTGTAAATAGTGTGGCCAGGGAGTGAAGGGAAGGTAAGTATACATCTGTTGAGTTGTACAGTACTGATGTGCATTTTATCTATTTTTTCTTTCCTAGAGCGATCGATGCACTTTTGGAGAGTAAGGTGAAGATTGAGAATATTCTGCAGGGAAAAGATTTGGTCCTTCAGTTTCTTGGTGTATCTGATTTTAATAATCAAGTTGTCTTTGCAAAGATAGCTGAGGATTCTTCAAAAGCTACGCTTAAAGAAATTACTGGTAAGAGTAGTCCACTAAAAAAAAAAAAAAACTCAGTAAATAGTGATAATTTAGGTTTTCGTGTTTAATGTAGCACCTGTTGATATGTTGCACCCCTTTCATATTTCCATTTGTATTTAGAAAATAGTATTCCATGGGACATCACTAATTGGGCTGCTTCTTCTTTACATAAATACTGAGTGTTATTTTTTTTTTAAATTAGAAAGTGTATAAACTAGAACTTCACTAATTGAAAAATAGTGATAGGGGAACCTTTGTAGCCAGCATATACCTGATAAGTAGTTGCTTTCTGGTCAGCAGTCCTTTAAAAAAACACATTTACGTTCAGAAAAGTATCTTTTTCCTGCTGTCCCGCACCCTTCTGAATCTAATACCTTATAATGATTCCCCAAGCTTTGTATACATCCTGCTTGGCAATACTATATCCCTAATGGCCATGCTTGCTCAGTTGCATCCCATAAAGATGAATGGCGTCATCCCCCATACGGGCCTCAGCGCAAGTGTGAATGAAGCGTAAAAAACTAGATCACTAAAAACGGGAAACACAGCAGCTGAAGGAAGATACATGTTTTATCCATATCGCTTTGTAATGCCCCGTACACACGGTCGGAAATTCCCACCACAAAATCCGTCGGATTTTGTCCGACACTGGTGTTGCATACACACGGTCGGACAAATTTTTTCGGAACGTGGTGACGTTTGTTGCATACGACGGAACTACGTAGAGGCTAGTAGCCAATAGCTTTGGTCTCCTAATTTGATCTGAGCATGTGTGGCACTTTGTCCGTCGGAATTCTCTACACACGATCGGAAAAAGTCCAATCGGACTTTGTTGTTGGAAAGTTTTAGAGCAAAAAGTCCGATGGAACCCACACACGGTCAGATTTTCCGACAACATGGTCCGATAGGACATTTTCCGTCGGAAATTCCGACCGTGTGTACGGGGCATTAGAAGCCAAAAATGTGTTTTTTACATATAATTTTGTGTATACAAAGGTACAAGACTAGACAGCATAAGGACATCTAGTGCCCAAAGAACAGCTACAATAATTTAAAAAGCAATGTGAGATACATTGTTCTGAGGCCACCTAGTGTTCATATTATGTAGTTGCAGAAATGTACAAACAAAAGGTAAAGTTATACAGTGTATGCTTTATAATATAAAAAGAGAAGGGCATTTTCTGTTTGCTTTCACCAGTATTGGAGGATTCTTGCATAAATGTAGTGCTACGCCATTCAGATGCATGCACTACCTCTGCCTCAACTCTATTGCTCACTATTGCACCCCCTCTCTTACTGCTCTGCTTTGCAGTGTTACCCTTCCAATGGGATAATTTTTTTCTGTTCCTCTTCTCTCATTTTTTAGCATAGCTCCCAAATGTCCCTGATTTGGAGGGACTGTCCCTGATTTGGAGGGACTGTCCCTGATTTGGAGGGACTGTCCCTGATTTGGAGAAATGTCCCTTTGTCCCTCTTTCCCCCTCATTTGTCCCTCATTTTGGTCTGATCTATATAGTTGTATATAAAATGCACTTTTTATCTTTCAAAAAGTGTTTTCCAGTGCTAAACCTTTCATCCAATTTCTAAATTGCTGCATTCATAAACTTTATTTAAATCTTAAGCCCCATACACACGGTCGGACAATCCGCGGACCAGGTCGGTCGGATTTTGTCCGTCGTACTTTGTCCGATGTTGGTGTTGCGTACACACGGTCGGACTACGTTGTCGGAATATCCGGTCTGGAAGAACGTCGTGACGTAAGTCGTCGTCCACGAGATTAGAAAAGGGAAGTTCAGCACCACGTCAGGCACCCGTTGGGCTCCTTCTGCTGATCCCGTGTTTATCGAGAGTTAGTCGAAGTTTGGTGACTTAAGATTCGCGCTTCTCAGTTTTCTGACTCAGATCGTTACTGCTCTTCAGTTTGTGCTTGTCGTGCGTATCTGTTTATTAGTGCGTGTAGTCAGTTCGCATTTGTTGGTCATTGCGGCCTATATCTTGATATAGGACGCTTTGATTTGCACTGCTTATTGTCTGCTCGTTGCTGGTATTCATTTCGTTCTTTCAGGCCTTGCTGTTTATCGGTGCTTTCTGTTTGTCCGTTCTGACCAGCCGACCTTTTGTGACCTTGTGAGCGATGTTTCCCATGCGTACTCGTCGCCGAGTTCGTGCTGTACGCGGAATTGGTGTCGGGCTTTTAGCTTTGAGCCAAGACCCGTCCATGAACAGAGTGACGAGGAGTATGTGGACCAAGAATTGGTTGCTTCAGCGTGACCAATTCTCGCACATGCCTTTGCTTCGTGAGATCCGGGAGAATAATCCTGATGATTTCAGGAACTTTCTCAGGATGACGGACCCCGATTTTCACCGTCTTTTGGCTTTGCTGACCCCCTTTATCAGCCGGCAGGATACCTGCATGAGACAAGCCATTACTCCGGAGCAGAGGCTTGTTGCCACGTTGAGGTACTTGGCGACAGGGAGAAGTCTTCAGGATTTGAAGTTCTCTTCAGGTATCTCTCCCCAGGCCCTGGGAATCATTATTCCAGAGACCTGTTCTGCCATCATCCAGGTCCTGCAGGAGGACTATATTAAGGTAACATTTATACTTTACTATTCCCTTCTATGTATGCTCTGTTTGCTAATGTCTTCTATTTTTGACCTCCTTCCCTAATTACCATGATTGCAATATGTTCTAATATGCTGTGCCCCTTTTCTCCTTCATGCATTTTTCCCTTCACTTACCTCACCAGCATGCTCTTCTGCCCCAATAGACACCTATGGCCTAGTCACTTAAGCAATGTCTTTTGTCTGCTGCATAGTATTGTTTGCCCCCAAACACCCCCTAAAATATGCACAAATGTTTGCTGTGTGGTTTACTTCATGTAGAGCCCCTTTTTAATTTTATTTTTTTGGTGGGGGGGGGGGGGGGGGCAAACTCATTAGGAACCCCCTCCCCCAACTGCTCTGTCAGATGGTACCAATCCTTTATCTGCTGGCTTTCCCAAGGTCCATACACACTATATACCTACCTCTTTATAGTGGGCATCTTTAGGGATGAATTCAGCAAAGCATGTAGTGCAAGGGGCTGCCTCCATACATTCCATTTCCTATTTTTTTGTCTTCTTTCCCTCCTATTAGCTTGCTTGGTAATTTCATAATGTCACAATGTGCCTGCCTTTTTTTTTTGGGGGGGGGGGGGGGGGGTTGAAATGTTATTTTATATTTCCTGGGGGCTGCCAATAGTGTTAAGTACAGAGGGTCTGGCCAAACTAGCACACATTATTGAGCCATTTGCCAATCAATGAAGTGCAGAGGGTTACCTGTCCACCCCACCCCCCCCCCCCCAAAACCCTAGTTATTGCCAATGGCCCATCAGAAGTGGGGGGATTGATGGGGGGTGAGTAATCTGTGAAGGGGAGCCTCTACTTTTCTGTGCAAATACTTTCCAGCCTCCAATTTTATACAATGCTCTTGTTCCAAGATGTTGATTGTCTAATCTGCTTGCAATGTTTAGGTGCAAAGTGACTAATTTTTTTTTTTTGTTTCACTCCACAGTTCCCTTCCACGCCACAGGAATGGCAGACTGTGGCCTCCCACTTTGCCAGCCGTTGGGACTTTCCTAACTGCGGAGGGGCAATTGATGGGAAACACGTCCGCATCGTCCCACCGCCCAACTCGGGGTCCTACTATTATAATTATAAAGGGTTTAATAGTGTAGTGATGTTGGCGGTGGTGTCGGCAACATACGAGTTTATGTATGTGGACGTGGGGATGAACGGCCGGATCTCGGATGGTGGTGCCATTACGCACACGGAGTTCTACTGGCGTCTCCAAAGTGGCAGTCTGTGCTTGCCACCTCCAGAGGAGAATGCCGAAGGACTCCCCTTCGTCTTTGTCGCAGATGAAGCGTTTGCGTTGACTCCCCATGTGATGAGGCCGTTCCCGATGAGGACCCTCACCCCGGACCAGAGGGTCTTCAACTACAGGCTGTCCAGAGCCAGAAGAGTGGTGGAGAACACTTTTGGCATCCTGGCCAGCCGCTTCCGCCTGTTCCTGACGGCATTTAACTTGGCGGAATACAAACTGAACCACATAGTTCTTGCCTGTTGCATATTGCACAACTTCCTCAAAAGACATAACAGGAACTATGTGGTGCCCGTTGGCCCAGATGTGGAGGGCCCTCCAAATGAGGACCTCACAGCCCTTCAAGTGGCACGTCCAGGCTTGCCCCCTCTAAATGCCCGCGTGGTCCGCGAGCAATATATGGAGTACTTTGTGGGTAGGGGGGCCATTGCTCTGCCTGACGATGTGTGAGAGGCATTTTTTAATAAATCTGATATTTTAACCAACCTCTGATTTCTTGTCATTTCAGTCTTCTTTTTAGCTTATTTTACCTTGACATTTTTTCCCTTTGCCTTCGACAGTGGGAATGCACTTTCTGGGCAAAAGGAGGTAACAGTCTCTTCTTCCCAAAAAGATTAGTCTCATGTTGTGTGTTTGCTACCTAATCTTTGGTCTAGAGAAGGTTTGTCCTGCATAACTGACACCCAAAATACTCCTTTTCATCACCAGGTCTGACATGTGTGTATTCTCAAAAATGCTGTGCTCCGTGTTTTCGTACAAAGCACTGTGGGTGTCATTTACATAAGTCAAATCCGCTATGCTCTACAAGTGCATTGAAAAAGTTCCCTGGGAAAGAAAATTGCAGTGCAAAGTGGATTTGCCTTTAGTAAATAACACCCATTGCCCCCCATATCCTTTACATTTTACATACATAATGCATTGTGTTTTTTAAATAAGGAAGCCACACATTTTGAAAAATAAAAAAGTTTACTTGGAAAACATTCACAAGTGCGTTTACAATCTTCACGCCAAAACTGACAACATCTTGCTTATTTACAACATTGTTTACAAACATTCCGCAATTGGTAAAACCAGGCATGGAGCTAAACAGAACCTATGAACTAGGAAAGTTCAACTTTGTAAAGTGAAGACAAGATCAGACATGACTATATGTTCAAAGTGTGTTTGATCTTGCCTTCATCACATGGGGGGGTCACCCCCGGAAAGTGGAAATTTAGAACATGCACACAATTTGGGTCTGAAAATGGTCATTAGATGGTAAAACACATGCCTAGAAGCTTCAAAAGTGCCATTTTCCATCATGGGGATGAATGGAGGTTTTTTGGGGGTGCAACCCCTTCACCACAACCACTTTCGTAGTTCGTAAAGTGGTTGCACCCCCAAAAAAACGTTGGCATTCATCCACCATGATGGGAGCTAGCACATGTGGACACAATGTGTGCATGTTCCAAATTTCACACAGTTTTTAAGTTGCAAATGTGTTCAGAAGCTGGCACAAATGTGTGTTAATTACTTGGTGCGTTTTCATATTTTTCCTAAAACATCAATGATGTTCTTCAATTTTTGTTGAACATCATTGATGTTTTGCTTTATGTAATCTAGATCTCTATTGCAGACCATTATCTCTCCGATCAGTACGTGGGCACTCTCTGTGGTAAAGTGCGATTTTTCTTCCACAACATCCACGTCACCTAAAAACCACAAACAAACAAAAATGGGGTGTTGGAAATGAGGCAGCCATACATGGATTAGCTTACCAGTAGCTGTGTTCTCCCACACTCACCTGTTGTGGTGACAATTTCTCCAAGTTCGATGATCTCTCCTTCCTCCTCCTCCTCCTCTGCTTCTGCTCTTTCCCCTTTTTTGGGAGGTGTTGGTTTGGGGGTTTCCTCAGACGGCCCAAGTTTTCGCTCCCCTATGAGAATGTACAAAAGGAAGATTTAGCAACACAATCTATTGAGGGCAGAAATAGGAAATGACAAACATTGCTTGAAACTGACGGACACTATTTTAGTCTGGCCAGTTACAAATGCCAACTACATGAATGTAGTCACTTTGTAAAGGTGCTAAACTGACTAGCTTTTTGGTAGAAGTTTGTGTGATGGAGACACCCCTCTAGTATCCACTGGAGCACATGTGTGGAAAAGCCTAATAAAAAGGGGGTTTGGGTGTCCCAGCACTAGTGCTCTAGAGTCCAGATGGGTAAACAGCTACTGGGTGACCTCTCCTTTACATTGAATAAATTGGCTTTACATTCTTGATGACATTTCTAGTGAGAACAAACTTCCTTTCCCCAAAAAAAACACCAAACATCGTATTATAAGTGGCCGAACGATCGAGGTTGCGTACGATCGAATGGACACACACACACGACCATGACAGTGGCAGAAAGATCGAGGCTGAGTACGATCGAATGCACAGACGAACCTGAAAGTGGCCATTTTGGAATGTACAACTTTGTAAAAATCAAACCACAATGGAGCAGTATGCAAGCAAGAAATCAAACACAAAACCCAACTACTTACTTTTTTGAAGAATTCGCTTGATCTTTCTGTACTGATGGGCCTCCCTCAGTTTCAGGTCTGACCAGCGTTTCCTCAGTTGCTCCTTGGATCGTTGTACCCCAAACTGATTGTACAGCCTTCTCACAACTTTAGACATGATCTTGGCCTTGCGGACATTGGGGTTGAGGTAAGGCCCATACTTCCCATCATAGTCGCTCCTCTTTAATATGTCCACCATCTCCAACATTTCTCCAAATGACATATTGGAGGCCTTGAATTTCAGGCTCCGGGATCGGGACGTTTCTGCCTCCGGACTTTCCTCGTCCTCCTCCTCGGTGGGATATTTGGGGCGCACCTGCTGTGTCCACGCCATGTGCTCTCCCCACTGCGCCGTAAAGAGAAGGGGTGGGGAATAGACGAGAAAGATCGTCAGGGGCGGGCGGAGTTTGACGCATGCGCACTGTATATAAAACGTCACACGCCTGTGTCGTAGCCACGATCTGGGAGACGAGGGGAGAGAAAACTCACGCACGAGACGATCGCTACAAACGAAGGTACAATTTGACGTTGGTACATAACTAGCCTAGACTGATTTGAACTTGAGGCTTCTTTATGGAGAAGATTAGGAGAGTTTAGCCTGACATAATTTAGAGGGTTTTGTGTGGTGTTGTGTCTTGCAGAGATTATGAAGGGATTCAACGACATGAGTTTTCTCCCCCTCTTCATTGCCAAATTCAGGGAATTTCCCGTTTTATGGCAGGGTAAACACCCACATTACACCAACAAACCAAAGAGGCACGCAGCCCTGGAGGAACTTGTGGAATTTGTCAAGCCAAGGTTCCCTGCGGCAACTGTTGATGATCTAAGAAAGAAAATTGGCAGCCTGAGGAGTGCGTATATCAGGGAGCGGAAGAAGGTCGTGAAGTCTGAGGAAACTGCAACTTCAGCAGATGAGGTCTATGTGCCCAAGCTCTGGTACTATCAGAGTCTCCATTTTCTGAAAGACCAGACTGATGTCACGGAGCCAACCTCGACTCCTCCTTCCACGCTTCCTTGCGCGCAGCCCACCCCTGATGAGGCTTCCGAGGAGCAACCTGGGCCTTCCAGTCTGGAAGAGGTGGAGGAGCCCAGCTTGTTCCAGGTATAGTAGTTTGGTTACCATTTATGTGAATAATGAATGATGTTCACTTAATTCAGGATCCCCAATTGCTTAATTCCTAACGTGTTTGACATATCAACAGACAGTGGTGTTGGAGACATTTGGGGCCACAATCTAAACTGCAGGGCTGAGAATTGTATGGTTTTCTATTTGTAAACATTTTGCACCAGTCACTAGATGAGAATTGTGTGTGTTTGATGAACAAATAACTGAAACTATGTCCCTTTTTCATACACAGGAAGACCTCAGCCAGAAGGTGGCTGTGGAAGGTGGCAGTCAGGAGGAGGCAGGGGTTAGTGGCAGCCACGAGGTGGGTAGTGGCAGCCAAGAGGGGGCTAGGCCTCGGAGCTGACTGACACCCAAACCCCTCCCCTCCGCCTTCCGTACAAAAGGGCGAGAAGGGGGGGTTATGCGGCACAGTCAGCGCTCCGCATGATAAGAGAGGCTTCAGACTCCCTACATGCCACACCCGCCGACGAGGAGACCTTTGGCTCGGTGGTTGTCACAAAAATGATGGGTATGGAGGTGAGGCAACGCAACATGTGTGAGGAGCTCATCCTCCATGTCCTAAATAAGGGTAGGGCTGGGGAGATGACCCCAGTCACACATGTTTGCCATAGTTACCATGCTCCGCCTCCTCCTCCTCCTCCTCCTCCTTCTGCCACCCCACCAGCACGACAGCCACAGCATGCAAGGAAGCGTGGAAGGAAGACCTGAGAGTGACGACCTGGCATCAGTCTGGTCTGAGAGAAGATGGAGCCTCTTGTAGTACCAGAGCCTGGGGACCTAGATGGCATCTGCTGCAGTTCCGGATACTTTGGACTTCACGACCAGATTGCACTCCCCTTAATATACGTACTCCTCAGGCCCCCAATTTTCTACGCTTGAACAATGATGGTTGCCGTGGGGGGCCAAGGCTTTGCAAATTCCCCAAGTTTCACCATGGCTGCGTTCCTCTTTGGTTTGTTGGTGTGACCTAAATAAAGTTTTTTTTGATTTGAAATAATCATTGACTATTGTGTTTTACTTTTCTACAATGACAGTTTTTCTTTGAGTAGGCAGGTACATTTCACTAATCCTAAAGTAGAATTAACAAGGGGCACCAACAACCAACAAACTCCTAGTAAATTTAAGCAAGAAATACAAATGTTAATAATGTGGTTTTGGTAAGTTGAGACACACAACCCCCCTCCAAAAAAAAAAAAAAAAAAAAACCTTAAAATATGTATTCCCCAAAAAAAAAAAAAAAAAAAAAAAGACAAATCATGGTAAAAAAATAACAAAGATTCTTTTACGATCTGAGTAAAAATAAACATGTAGTGTATAAATGCTGCAAAGTAATAAAGAACTAAGTTTGTGAGAAGTGCGGGTGAATAGGAGCAGCTAAAACATGTCATTCTTGTTGCATTGTAAAGAAAAAGAGAATGCGCTGCATTAAAGACATTTTAACATTGCAGCGTGACGAATGTGCTGTGTCGATTAGGAAAGGTAGTTTTACCTGACCGAGCGCTTCCGTCACAGAATTTCTTCTGAGCATGCGTAGCACTTTGTCCGTCGGACAACCGTACACACGATCGGATTTGGTGTGATCGGACCGTGTTGACGGCAAATCTTTCCAGCAGGAGATAAGATTTTGTCCGTCGGACAAACCGACGAACACTGTCCGATGGTGCATACACACGGTCTGATTTTTCAACAACCTTGTCCGATCGGACAGAATCCATGAAAAAGTCCGACGGATTTTCAAACCAATGATGGGAGAATCCTGCGAGAAATTTAATCGAAAAAGAAATGCGCATGTGCAAGAAAAGAAAATTCCCAGAAAGAAAAGAAGATTCCCAGACACAGAAATTATTTTCTGTAGGAACATGAGGTGAAATTCAGAGGTTTGGTTGGTCGAATTTCTAAATCAATGGTGGCACCATCGGATCACAAAACGCACAAATTTTCTGATTTTCAAAAGAAAGTTCTTTTGAAATTCGACCCGTGTATGGCCAGCATTACAAATAAATAAAAGTGCATCCTTTAGGTTGTCTAGAATGAATTTCAATCCATGGGCCTTCCTCTACACCACATATGTCAAACACAAGGCCCGCGGGCCAAATCTGGCCACCAGATGATTTTATTTGGCCCTCACACCCAGGGATTTTTTATCCAGAACGTAGTGGAACTCCGCCACCACCTTTGGCTCTCGCCCTCTGGTCCCTGCTCACCACTGTCACTTGTAAACACAGAAGCCTTCTATGTTTACAACGACAGCTTTCCCCTCAGCCCTGCACTCATGACAGGTACAAGGAAGGTGCAGTGTGGTCATAGGTGAAGTGGGGCATTATGTGGTAGGCTGTACTGTGATCCTCATCTGTGCCAGGTGCATAGATGCCAAATAATGATCTTGCTGCAAGTCGGAGAGAGGCAGAGCTGCCTACACTGCAGAGAGGTACTAGAGCTGGGTCGGATAATTTTTGACAAGGTGAGATGTGAGGAAGCTTTGGGATGGGAAAGATGAGGGCTGTGGAGGATGGTGTGTGCAGAAGTGGGGGATGGGGGTGCAGAGGTCAGAACTGAGGAAGGGTGGAAGTGAGATGTGGACAGCCTGTAAAAGAGAGCTGAACCCTGCACACTGTGCACAGCACATCTCTAAACCCTGCACTCCTTAACTCTAAACTTATGTATATAGTGCACTCCTCAACCCTGAACTCTGTACATAGTACAACCCCCAACTCTGCAGCCTGTATGTAGCACACCCCTGAACTATGCACTCTGTGCATCGGGCACCCCTGAAACTGCACTCTGTACATAGTGCATCCCTTAACTCTGCACTATGTACATAGTGCACCCCTGAACTCTGCACTCTGCACATAGTGCACCCCTGAACTCTGCACTCTGTACATAGTGCAGCCCTGAACTCTGCACTCTGTACATAGTGCACCCCTTAACTCTGCACTCTGTACATAACACACCCCTGAACTCTGCACTCTGTACGTAGCGCACCCCTTAACTCTGCATTCTGTACATAACGCACCCCTGAACTCTGCACTCTGTATATAGCGCACCCCTGAACCCTGCACTCTGTACATAACTCACCCAAGAACTCTGCACTCTGTATATAGTGCACCCCTGAACCCTGCACTCTCTACATAGCGCACCCCTGAACTCTGAACTCTGTGCATAGTGCACCCCTGAACTCTGCACTCTGTATATAGCGCACCCCTGAACTCTGCAGTCTGTGCATAGTGCACCTCTGAACCCTGCACTCTGTACATAGCGCACCCCTGAACTCTGCAACTCCGACGTGCAAAATTCCGACGCATGTTCGGAAACAATTCGACGGGAGCATTGAACTTCATTTTCGTGGCTCGTCGTAGTGTTGTAACGTCACCGCGTTCTTGACGGTCGGAATTTGGTGTGACCGTGTGTAGGCAACACAAGCTTGAGCGAAATTCCGTTGGAAAAAACATACAAGGCTTTTCCGACGAGAATTCCGCTCGTGTGTACGTGGCATTAGGGGGCATTTTACTTCTTTATTCAAATGTTTTGTTCTAAGAATGGATACTTTAAAAATATAATTGCACAGTTGTTTTTTAACGCTGTTTTCTTTCTGTAACCTGCAGATACTGTAAAAAATACATTCAAAGATAAAGAGCTTTTTAAAGTGGTAAATAAAAGCTCTATACCACATTTGACACTTATGAAGATGGAAAGTGACCCAGACTTGCAAGAGCAGGTGAGTTTTTTAAAGGGGGGTTCTAGAGGTTTTTTTCACTATCACCTTATCACCTCTTCCACATTCATCTGCCTTTCTCCTGTCCACCAACCCTAGATGTTCTAAAACTATAACAGCAACTCCAAGGCAAGATATTGATGGATTCCTGGGTAGTGCAATGTTATATATTTGCTGCATTAAAACTTTTGGTGCTACTCAGGAAGGGAGGACTCAGAATGGCCATGGCAGCTGGGCTAAAGCTACCCGCCCACCAAGAATCCCTGTCATAGCTGGTATTTTTATCATTTAACTTTTACTAGGATTTTCCAATAAAATATAAAATACTATATTTATCGGTGTATAACACACGCCGGCGTATAACATGCACACTAAATTTAGGAGTGAATTTTAAGGAAATTTTTTTTAGGAGGGACGTTTAAGGAAAAAAACTTACATTTAAATGCCCATCAATGCAGCCTTATCAGTGTCCATCTTCAGCCTTGTCCATCATTGCAGAATGATCAGTCTCCATCTGTAGCATTGCCCAGTGTCATTGCAGCCTTTTTGCCCAGTGTCATTGCAGCCTTATTATCATCATTTAAAATGACCGCCGCTGAGATACAAAGCCGGATGTCCTGTGTACTCAGATTTTCTCGGCTCCTCTCGCAGTCCCGCCCAGTCCCGCCCTTTGGCCCGGCTCCTATGATGGACATAACACAGGTCCAATGACGGGATTGGGCGTGACTGAGAGCGGGGCCGAGAGGAGAATAGCTGAGTACACAGTACACTCGGCTAGTTGTATATCGGCGGCGCTTGCTCCACCTGACAGTGGGGATCGGCGTATAACACACACCCACGATTTTCCCCTGATTTTAAGGGGAAAAAAGTGCATGTTATACGCCGATAAATACGGTTATATGAAATAAACCATTTAATCTGTGCTTGTTTTAATTTTGCTATGGAAAAGTAAACTAAACATTGTTTACTGGAGGTACAAAACACGCTAATTAAAATTACCTTCTTTTCTATATTGAAAATATTATCTACTACGAAGGGACATTTGCTTCAAGCTTTTCTTTGCCTATAAACAGAAAGTACATTGAAACATGCTACCAAAAAGCGGTGGCTGAAGTGGTTGGTATGTGAGTCTGAATCTAGGACAGAGGAAGGGTTTGTTTTCATGTATTCTTATGCCCCTTATACACGATCGGATTTTCCGACAACAAATGTTGGATGTGAGCTTGTTGGTAGAAAGTCCGATCGTGTGTATGCTTCATCGAACATTTGTGGTCGGACTTTCCGCCAACAAATGTTGTCTAGCAGGTTCTCAAATTTTTCGCCAACAAATGTTTGTTGTCAGACTTTCCGATCGTGTGTACACAAGTCCGTCGGACAAAAGTCCACGCATGCTCGGAATCAAGTACGAGCCGGAGATATAACTAGTGCTCGTAATGGAGATATCACATACGTCTTGTACGTCACTACGTTCGGAATTGTTGGCCAACATTTGTGTGACCGTGTGTATGCAAGACAAGTTGGAGCCAACATCAAAAATCCACGGTTTTGTTGTCGGAAAGTCTCATCATGTGTACTGGGCATTACTCTGTGTTTGTTTTTCTCCTAAAAGTATACAGTATCCAAAACAAAAGCTTGCTTTTTCATTTTGTATTGCATAGTGAGGGTTAGAACGTGTTTCTTTTTTTGTCATCTGTGTCCCTTTCCGATGTGTGCGTTTCTTCCTAGACAGTTGTCACAGAATTGGTGCCAGTCTTTTTAAGATTTCCCCTCAAATTTTGTTCATTCCTGGTTATATTGGTAATCAGGACAAGGGAGTGAATCTCCCCAACAGGGTGGATTTGATTTAAATCAAGTCGATTTAAACCTGATTTAAATCATGATTTAAGTCACTAGTAAAAAGGCTTAAATCAAGTCGATTTAACCACTTCAGCCCTGGAAGAATTTACCCCCTTAATGACCAGAGCATTTTTTGCGATACGGCACTGCGTCGCTTTAACTAACAATTGCGCGGCCGTGTGATGTTGCACACAAACAAAATTGACGTTATTTTTTCCTCACAAATAGAGCTTTCTTTTGGTGGTATTTGATCACCTCTGCGGTTTTTATCTTTTGCGCTATAAACAAAAAAAGACTGACAATTTTGAAAAAAAAAAAAATATATATTTTTAACTTTTTGCTAAATTGATTTTCCCCCATAAAATATTTAAAAAAAAAATTCTTCCTCAGTTTAGGCCGATATGTATTCTTCTACATATTTTTGGTAAAAAAAAATCGCAATAAGCGTACTTTGATTGGTTTGCACAAAAGTTATAGTGTGTACAAAATTGGGGATAGAATTATGGCATTTTTATAAAAAAAATATTTTTTTGTAGTAATGGCAGCGATCTGCGATTTTTATCATGACTGTGACATTGCGGCGGACAGATCGGACACTTTTGACACTATTTTTGGACCATTGACATTTATATAGCGATCAGAGCTACAAATAGCCACTGATTACTGTATAAATGGCACTGACAGGGAAGAGGTTAAACACTAGGGGGCGATCAAGGGGTTAAAGAGGAGGTCCACCTGACATTTTTTTTTTTAAAAGTCAGCAGCTACAAAACTGCAGCTGCTGACTTTTAATAAATAGACACTTACCTGTTCCAGGTTCCAGCGATGTCGGCAGAAGATGACGAGCGATCGCTCGTCTCTCGGCTACCCCGCCGCCATCCTCTGTCAGGGAATCAGGAAGTGAACTTGCGGCTTCACTGCCCGGTTCCCTACTGTGCATGCGCGAGTCGCGCTGCGCGTCTTTATTGGTCCCCGTTGTGTCCTGGGAACTGTGTTTCCCAAGACACAACGGGGCATCTTCGGACACATAAAGTGTTGAACCATATTGATAAGGTGAACCATAAAGTCCTTGGGCAATAAAAAGTCCAAAATTATAACACCAGTGAGTGTCCAAAAAGATGAAAATAGTATGACAGTGTGATGTCCAGCTAGTGCCACCAAACTTGGATCCAGGATTTCTGTTCAAAGAATTTTTATTTTCAAATAAAAAACATAAACAATAAAGTGCATAAAAGAAAATACAGAAAAGATATAATACATATATTCATATTCATACATGGGGTATCTTGAAAGTAAAGAAAAATGTCAAGTAATATCATAAGTAAAATGCACCTTAAATTATAACATAGTATGTTAGGAATTGAACACTATGTAAAGAAAAAAGCCTAGTTAATACTGCACTAGGGAGATGAAGAGTAACCCTGAAACAGATCTTGTAACAGTAAAGTCTTGCCTCCCGACCACTTTACCACCCCAAATGGGCTCAAACTGTGGCAAAGTGGGGGCAATTAAAAGGAACAGGTATTACTTTGATTAAAGCAATATTAAAAAAATATAGGCAAAATTAATAATATGCCCAAAAGAGTATATGTAAGGGTAGCACAACATTATGTGCGTAATTTCAAGATATGTTAGCAAAGAAAAAAAGAAAAATAGCAAGGAAAAAAATTAAGGAAGGAGAGGATTGAAAGGGTGATAAAGAGACAGATGAGAGGATGAAAAAAGAGAGAGGGAAAGATTCTCTCCAGGTGGTGATCTACACATCAAATATAGTAATACATTATATCTACTAACGATATCTGAATAGACTATTGAGGTAACAGTAATGACTGGTCAAAATCGAGGGGGAGGTAGTGTTTTACCCATGGTTGCCAAATCTGCTTAAATTTATCAATATTATCGTCTTCTATGGCCGACATTTTAGCATGAGTTAAAGCTCTATTCATTCTATGCTTGGCTTCCGCTAATATTAGAGTTTTGGATTTCCAGGCTTTAGCTATAGTTTGTTTCGCAGCAGTGCTAATCTGGAGAAATAACTTAAATTGAGGGTGTGTTAGCGATGGGGGCTTCAGGTTAAGAAGAGCTATGGCTGGATCCGGAGGGATTGAACGTTCTAAAGCTTTAGAAGCCATAGCAAAGATATTTATCCAAAATTCATGTACCACAGGACATTCCCACCATATGTGGAGTTGGGTACCCGGAGAAGGGCAACCCCTGAAGCAATTGATAGAATATGTTGGGGAAAACTTGGCGATTCTGGCAGGTACCAGATACCATCTCGCTAGTACTTTGAAATTGGATTCAAGAGCATAGCAATTTGGGGATGAACTTTTAGTAGCTAGCCAATATTGGACCAGTCATTAGTGTTGAAAACACGGTTCATATCTGATGCCCACTTATCTGCATATGAAGGTAACATATCCTTAGGGAGAGTAGTGAGCTGTTGATAAATCATAGATATAACACCCCTAACATGTGGGTCGCTCATGCAAATACGCTCAAATTGGGTCATTTGATTAAGCAATGTACCAGTACTGAGAAGAGGGGTATAGAAATTTTTGATTTGGAGATATCTAAATGTTTCAGATCTTGGTAGTCTGTGGGTGTCACACAGTAATGGAAATTCCAAAATGGTGGAGTTATCACATATTTGATAAAATCGAGATAATTTTAATTTGGACCAAACTGAAAATGACTTCGGATATTTCCATGCAGGGTAAAAGGCTGGGTTCCCAAGGAAGGAAAGAAGAGGGTTATGTGGGGATTGAAGATTGGAAGGTTTACCATATTTATCCCATATAGATAAGGAATGTTTCGTAATGGGGTTAGAAATGTGAGATCTATCTTTAGGGTGTATCCACAAAATATTGGCAATAGACATAGGATCACATTCCACCGATTCAATCATCACCCAAGGGGTGTTTCCTCTATTGAGTGGTATTTCGTGAGAATAGAGAGTTATGCAGCAGAATAATAGGAGATAAAGTTTGGTAAACCTATTCCGCCCTTCAATCTACTAAGATATAACGTGGTCTTTGGTATCCGTGGTTTTGTTTTTCCCCAAATGAAGGCCAAGACTCTGCGTTGCAGTATTCTAAGGAAGTAAGCTGGTAGTGGGATAGGCAACACCCTAAATAAGTAAAGAAATTTCGATAAAACTGACATTTTTATTGCATTAATCCTTCCCAACCAAGATAGCGGGAGAGAAGCCCATTGTTTCATATATTCAGTTACTTGTTTCAGTAAGGGGAGATAGTTAAACTCTAAATAAGTCTTTAAGTGAAGTTGTAAGTTGAACACCTAAGTATGGTAACTGGGTAGGGACCCAGTGGAATGGTAAAGTAGCTTGGAGGTGGATGAGTTATTTTTGTTCTAGGGAGACATTGAGCACATTCGATTTCGTGGGATTAACTATAAGTCCGGAAATTGTAGCAAACTTGTCTAATACATTCAGTAAATTCGGAGCGGATATAAATGGGTGGGATAAGAATATTAGAATATCATCTGCAAAAAGGCATAACTTATGCTGGTAACCCGCCTAATTCGATACCTTTGATATCTGGATTTGTCCTGATTAATTGTGCTAATGGTTCGATGAGAAGGGCAAAAAGCAAGGGGGATAGGGGACACCCTTGCCTCGTACCCCTACATATGTTTATCATAGCAGATTTATAACCGGCATATTTAATATATGCTTTTGGGCTATCATACAACGAGGAAATCCATTTTAAAAAATGGTTCCCAAAACCCCATTTCTGTAGCGTATAATGCATATATGGCCACGAGATAGAATCAAACGCTTTCTTAATATCTAGAGAAATAAGGCATGAGGGAATACGTCTAGATTTGGCTGTATTTATGAGAAGAAGAGCACGTCTGATATTATCACCTGCTTGTCTTTTAGGCATGAAGCCAGTTTGATCACGGTGTATTAACTGACCTATAACGTTATTGAGACGAATAGCTAATATTTTAGCTAATATTTTAATATCCAGGTTAAGGAGGGATATAGGGCGATAATTTGTCCAGGAAGTAGTGTCTGAGTGTGGTTTAGGAATCATCACTATAATAGAGGTGAGTGTTTCTGTGCGGAAGGAATGGTCCTCTAGAATAGAGTTAAGGGCTTTAGTCAGAAGAGGCGCTAATATATTCGAAAATTGCTTATAATATAAAGCTGAATACCCGTCCGGGCCCGGTCTTTTATTGAGTTTCAAGAGTTTAATTGCATTCAGGACTTCAGGGGTAGTTATAGGTCGTTCGAGATTATCATGTTGTAGCTGATCTAGGGTAGGGAGATTTATGCTAGAGAATATAATATCAGCTTTTGCTTTATCTAGCTCTTGGCCTGCGGAATATATTTTAGATAAATTAGAATGAAATATTTCGAGTATTTTTAATGGGTTACTGGTGTATCCATCACGTGTAGTTTTAAGTCTGAAGGAGGTCTGTACCTTTTGTATTCTTTTCAAATTACGTGCCAAAGGAGTGTCAGGTTTGTTATCTTTGAGGTAATGGATATGTTGGCGTTTGCGCAATATTTTGTCAGCAGAGTCTGTTAAAAATAGGTCTAGTTCAAGTCGTGCTTTGTCTAGTTTCGTATGATTAGCAATGGTGGGGGAGGATTGAAAATTTGAGTGGGACGTGTTGAAGGCTGTTTCCAATTTCGCAAACAGAAGTTTACGCTCCCTTTTAAGTTTTGATGTTAGACGTATCAAATTTCCTCGAATAACAGATTTGTGTGCTTCCCACAACGTCAGGGGAGAAACATCGTCTGTATCATTTGAGGAGATATAGTCGGATAACGCTTGCTCAATTAACAATTTATGGGATGGGTGAGTCAATAAGGTATCATTAATGTTCCATGTAGTATCATGAGATCTAGGTATAGTTGAAGCAAAAGTGGTGAAAACTGCGCAATGGTCAGACCATGGTATTGGGACAATTTTCGATGAGATTATTTCTGGTAGCATACTAGATGGAACAATAATGTGATCTATGCGAGAGAATGATTTGTGTGGGTATGAATAATGTGTATAACGTCTGCTGGTGGGGTTAAGTTCTCTCCATGTGTCTACTAGTTTGTGCGACGTAAGCAAGGGTTGTAGGGACGTCTTGGAGGAATTCGTACTAGGGGAAATCGGGGATTTGTCAAGGAAGGGGAATACCGTGACATTGGAGTCTCCACAAATAATTAATGTACCAAGTTTGTGTGTATCAATAAGTTGAAAGAGATGCGACATAAAAGCTATTGATTTTTTGTTAGGGGCGTAATAAGAGACAACCGTGATAGGGGCGTCAGCCAGGTAGCCAGTTATCAAAATGTATCTACCCTCTGGGTCATTTAATTGTGACAGAAGAGTAAATGGAGTGTTACGGTGAAAGCCTATGAGGGTACCTCTTTGTTTGACCGAAGCAGAGGCTGCATAAAACTGTGGATAATTTGATGAGAGAAATTTAGGTTGAGTATGTTCCTTAAAATGGGTTTCCTGCAAGCATATAATATGGGCTTTTTTAGAATGGAAGGTGAGCATAGCTTTTGAGCGTTTATGGGGAGTATTAAACCCTTGTACATTTAAAGATAAAATGTTTATAGGGGCCATGACTGTTTGACAGAATACATTATACGCGTAATAATACAACTTACTTCTAGATTCGTGAACACCACCTGAAGAGAGAAAAGAATATAGAGGAGAAAAGAAGAATGTAAAACCTGAAAAAAATATAAAAAAACGATCGACCCTTTTATAATAGAATATTGATAACAATAAAAAATAATAACATAGGGTATGGGAACGTCTTCGGAGCATAATTAAAATGTTCCGAGAGGTTCCAAAGCCATCATCAGGGACCCGCATAATCCTGACGGGTATCTGATGGTGGAACAGGGGGCAGCAAGAAATTCCTGAGGGGAGAAGAGTACCGGAGGACCACGGGAATAGTAAAAAACAAATTATTAGTCTAAATACCGTTTCGGTTAAGAATCTAAATGGGAAATGAGATATATATACATAAAAAGAAAAACAGTTTTCTCTAGATTTATTAGTACAATTACTAATGTGATTACTCTAAGAGAGAAAAGATAATAATAAAGAAAAACAAAAGGGTATATATATATATATATATATATCTATATATATATATATATATATAGTTATATATAAAAAAATAATATAAACAAAAAGAAAATGTCAGAAGTTGGTATTAAGATGTAGGAACCTGATGGACCTACATGGAAAAACAAAAAGGCCTAGCTTTTGCAAGAAAAAAATAATTTTCCCTCGTGAGGGTAGAGAGCAGAGTGACGGTGTTGGAGTCATTTTTTCCTAATTTTTCAACCAGCAATTAGTGCTGGGGACAAATGCTAACAAAACTAGCTAGATGAAAGTGTCAGTCCATAGAATCTACGTTGGAGGGGCTTTGCTTTTCAAAACGACCTCTTTTGTGCATATGCTGTCGAGAAGATGAAAAGGTACCTGCAGGGTCCGACATATTATTTTGCTGAGGAGAGCTTGAAGACGAACGTCTGCGGAGGTGGCTATTTGGCGTAGCTTTATCAGCGATGCCCATTTCAACCAAAGCAGATTGCAAGTCTTCCGATGATCTACAGACGTATTTAGTTTCCAGAAAAGTAAACCTTAGAGAGAAAGGAAAACCCCAGTGATATGTAATATGATGTTGTTGCAGAATTTGAAGCTGTGGTTTTAGTGCGCGACGTTTGGCTACCGTGAGAGGAGATATATCCGCAAAGAGCTGATATGTATGGCCCTGGAATTGCAAGGAATCTTTGCTCTTTGGTTCTATAGTAATGGAATTTAGCGATTATATCTCTTAGCGGCACTCTATATCCATTTCCAGTCTGTCGACGGGAGGCTTGTTACGGTCGCCGAGAGATCGAGGACTGTCTCAGGAATTCCTCTAATTTCTCAAGTATTGGCGTAGTATAATATCAGATGTTTTCTTTAAAGCTTTGTGGAGCATAGTTTCAAATCTTTTAAACATATCTTCATTAGTATTGTACTGAGATACCTCAGGGTCAGATTCTGTGTCAGCATTCTCCTCTGTGGTCTGTGAGGGCATATGCGTGTGATGCGTGAGGAGGCTGCGCGCCATTTTCAAAGCCTGCCTAACAGGTGCTTTTAGCTAAAACAGCTTTCGTTTTAGCTTTCTGAGCTCGCAGGACCATTATATAGTCACCTGGGGTCTAGGAGCGGCTGTGAAGCTGAAATGTACCGTTCGCGGTACCGCTGGGACCCGTAGTCCCGGAAGTGGGTGCAGATACCTGTATTATACAGGTATCTGCACCCCCTGAAAGGTGCCAATTGTGGCACCAGAGGGGGGAGGAATCTGCTAAGCGCAAGTTCCACTTTAGGGTGGAGCTCCGCTTTAAGTGTGTTCCCTCAGTGTGTTCTAACTGTGTAGGGGGGATGGGCTACCTAGAACATGACAGAGATCACTGTTCCCGATCACTGGGGTAGATCCCTGTCATGTCACTAGGCAGAACAGGGAAATGCCTTGTTTTCATGGGCATCTCCCCATTCTGCCTCTCCGTGTCACGATCGCGGGCCACCGGCAGACATCGAGTCCGCGGGACCTGAGGGCACGCTCCTGCGGCATGCAGTGCCACCGGCAACGTGGACACACCCACTAGCCTGCAATGACAGAGGGACGTATGGGTACACCCATTTGCGCAGCCGTGCCATTCTGCCGACGTACATTGTCGTGCAGCGGTTGGCAAGCATTTAAATCATAATTTTTACCTGTCATGGAGCGGCAGCTCTTCAGACCCGCTGTTGACTCGGTGGTTGGCTAACGCTTTTGCAAATAACTTTAGATCCATGTTAAGGAGTGAAATGAGGCAAACATTTTGTGGGTATACTGGCTCCTTCCCTGGTTTTTGCAATGTGACAATGACAGCTTTAAGCATTTTGTCAGGAAAGGATCCGGAGGTTGCAGCAGCTTGAAATATTTTTTGTAGGTGTGGGACTAGTACTTCTTGGAAGGATTTATAGTATTCTGGGGATAGCCCATCCGCTCCTGGTGACTTATTATTAGGCAAAGATTGAATCACTTTGGTGATTTATGCTGAGTTATAGGGGAATTAAGCACACTCAGAGTGTCTGCGTCTAAAGATGGAAGATGAAGGGAGGTTAGATAGGTGTGTATGGCCTCCGCTGCGGGTTGGGTGGTTAACCCATCTTTTTTGCAGGTTATAGAGAGCCTGATAATAGTCTCAGAAAGATAGTCTCAGAAATAGACTATTTCAATATGTTTTGGGTGTAGGATTTTGGAATTAGAGCCAGGTTTTAGTAAATATGGAATGGCTTGTTTAGCTTGTCTGGATTTCAGTTGAGCAGCTAGGAGTTTGCCTGCTTTATTCCCTTGGGAGTAGTGGAAATTTTTGAGTTTGCGGAATAGTTTTTCAACATTTAATTTTTAAGGGTCTCCGCTTTTAGAAAACATATAAGGTTTGCAGTTTTTTAACTTATCTTGAGGCCTAAAATATGCATTTTAAGGTGTTGAAAAGCAAAAACAGCTTTGGCAGGAAATAGGGTTAAATATGGCAAGGAAACAAGTATGAGACAAAAAGAAGAGGTGTTAGCCAAGACTTAACAGACTTAAAGCGGTAGTAAACTCTGTGCAAAAAAAAAAAAAAAGTAGTCCAGTCCTCTGCAAGGCAATGGTATAATGTGCTAGTATGCATCGCATACTAGCACATTGTGAAAAATGTACCTTAAAACTAAGCCCTCCAGCAGCACGTTGTCACCGCTAACAAGGCTTCCAACTTCACCAGGTCTTTTTCCAGATTCCTGGGCTCCGGCTGTTTAAATGGCCAAGCCCTGATGACGTCACTCCCACGCATGCGCACTCAGTATGCCGTCCCTTGAAAGCAAAGTGCTCATGTGCTGGAGACGTCACCGGCTGTAGAAACAGAGAATATCGGTGCACGTTTAGGAGATTTCCCTTGTACCTGGTACAAGTCACCAAGCAATCTTTACTACCCTTTAAACAGAGAGAAAATGTTTATCACTTGCAGCTGAAAAGGTCTTGAAGTAGAAGTTAAATTACAATGCGCTTATTGTAAGAGCAAGGTTTAGTGTACTGCTGTACCCAATTGATAAATAAGACTCCTATTTCCTCAGAAAGCATGTAATGTCAGAAATAAATTTGTATATATCTGTGTATATCTTATGTGTATGGCTTATGTGTTATGTGTATGGTAATGTATGTGTATGGTAATGTATATATTTCCACTTGTTTTTTACACCGATCAGCCACAGCATTATGACCACAGACAGGTAAAGTGTATAACATTGATTATCTTGTTACAATGGTATCTGAAAGTGGGTGAAATATACTAGGCAGCAACTGAACATGTTCATGAATTTGATGTGTTGAAACCAGAAAAAATGGACAGAAAAAAAGGATTTGACTTTGGTAAGAGCCAAATTGTAATGGCTAGATGATTGGGTCAGAGCATCTCCAAAACTGCAGCTCTTGGGGGATGTTCCCGGTCTGCAGTAGTCAGGACTTACCAAAAAGTGGTCCAAGGAAGGAAAACCATCCAACTGGAAACAGGGCGATGGGTGGCCAAGGCTCCATGATGCACGTGGGGAGCAAAGGCTGGCCCATGTAGTCCGACCCAATAGAAGAGTTAGGTGTCTCTACAATGTGCTGGCTTACAAGTTCTCCAAATACCAATTTAATCAACCATATGTGAGTTGTGCTGTAAAAACAAGTCTGATCCATGGAGGGCACACTTCACAACTTACAGGACTCAAAAGATATGCTACTGATGGCTTGATCCAGATACCACAGCATACTACAGAGGTCTCAATGGGTCAGGGCTGTTTTGGTGGCAAAACAGCGACCTACTCAAAATTAGGTGGGTGGTCGGAATGATATGTCTGATCGGTGTATATATTTGCATACTTTAAAGATACATGAAGTGATGTTATGAATTTATTCTCTTTTTAGGGAGTAATAATTTACCCTAGTTTGTACAGAACCTTCAGGAAACATTATTTTGGAGACGAAACAGTGTCCAGACTTGATCTTTGCTCAATGGACAAGGCAAGACAGCCTGATGGATACTATCACACTGAGGCTTCCATCTTCATTGGTAAATTCTACTACAGTATTATATCTTATACTATGCTGCTAGATATCTATCAAGGGAGAATACTGAGTTGCTTGTATTAAAATTGTTGGAAAAATTCAACTAGTATTTGCTGTAAAAAGGACATTGTTGAGCCCTTTTCCCCGAAAAACTAGTTGGAGCTGTTTGGCTGATCAAAATGCTTTATTGTATTGTCAGGGTTTTTCTGGTATAAAATTATTAATTTAAATAATGATAATGAAATCTTCAGCCTGACTTAATTTGAACCCAAAACAGCAGGTGGTTACAAGTCTGAAAACTAAAGATCCTTGAAGGGCTGATTTCCAAAAACATATAGAAAGGCTCAATTGCAACCAAAGACACTCAATGCTGATGAACAATGGGAAGATTGGATATTCAAACAGACACAAACCAGTTTATAACTGAGAAAGACAAAAGTTATTTATTTAGCTGGCAAGAACCAATACTCCTTGCCTGTTCAGCTGTTCTCATTGTTTCTCTGTCATAAAATGGCTAACAAACTGAGTTGGTATACAAAGAATGAAACTTTCTGTGGATTTCTCCGTAGAGGAAAAAATCTGGAGAGGTCAGTTCAGGTGTAATTGATTTTATTTCACTATTTCAACTAAGAACAATTTTTGAATTTAAAAAATTGTTTAGACTTCAGGGACACGATTGGAAAAATATATACAGGCATACCCCACTTTTAAGTACGCAATGGGGATTATTTACTAAAGCTAGAAAGTGCAAAATCCGGCTCCCTTCTGCAAAGAAACCAATGAACTTCCAGGTTTTATTACCAAAGCTTAATTGAACAAGCTGGGGTTAGAAGCTCATTGGTTTCTATGCAGAGGTGAGACTGATTTTGCACTTTCCAGCTTTAGTAAATAAACCCCATTGTGTACTTAAAAGTGGGGTATGCCTGTATAAATAAATATAAGGTGTTCAAACACTTCAATTTCTTTATATACAGAGCACCATTCTATATAAAGGACCCAATTATGACAAGAATTATGGCACTGTGTGTTTACAGTATATTGTAATACTTTAAAAAAAAAAAAAAATGATGTCTTATTGTTACTATAATATTATTAATATACTATTGGGGTTATTTACTAAAGGAAAATCCACTGCACTGAAAGTGCACTTGGAAGTAAAGTCGCTGTAGATCCGAGGGGGACATGCAAGGAAAATAAAAAAACAGCATTTTAGCTTGCACATGATTGGATGATAAAATCAGCAGAGCTTCCACCCATTTCAGCTCTAACCCTTAGATTTAGAGCGACTTTCAAGTGCACTTGCAGTGCAAAGTGGATTTGCCTTTCGTAAATAACCCCCAATATATTATTACTACCTCAAAATTGATCTCTGGATACAGCATGCATCTTTAACAAATGCCCCTTGATTGAAATTAAGGTATATTAAAAATTCACATTGCAAGTTATATTATCCAACGGGGAACCCCACTCCTACTATTATGAGGGTATTGTATCTAAAAGAAAAATATGGTTAAAAATAAAATGTCCCAGATAGGGTTGATCTGAGGAGATCCAATTTTCAGAGACTTTAAAGAGGAATTCATGGTCTTTGAGTGCCATCTGGTTACACAGGTATAGTCAACATATAAGTAAACATTAGGCGAATCAATAACAATGCCTCTCATGAAATGTGTGTAAATATTCTGAACTACACCTTTTAGGCTAGTCCCTATCTAAGGATATTTTGGGAATAAAAGTGGAAAGATCTGAGAGGAAAGGGATCATCACTTTCTCGACCCAAAGAAGGCCGTCTTTCAATCGAAAAACGCTTTCTTAGACACCAAAGCTCTCTAGATCGAAACATCCTCTCGAAGCCTTGTGTACTCTCTACAGGTCATCACATAAGCAGCCTTATGAACCCCTGAGTGTGGTCCTATATTCCACCACAATTATCTTTGCTGGTAAGGTATTTAATAACCACTCCTGCAAAATTTTTATCTCAATTCTGAATTTATATGAATGTTTATTTCATCTTTGTGTATGATAGACTGGTGACATTAAATCTGAATCACTGGTGTCATCTCCACTGAAGAAATCAATTCAGTTTGGCTTTGTCAGTGTAACTAGTGACATAAGCTTGAGCCTTACATTCTGCTGCAGGGAATTTGAGGGGAGGGACTGATTGGGGTTGCCCTTGTTGTCTACCAGTATAGTCCAAATTGCATTCTTAGACAGTGGTGATGATACTTACTGAATGAAAATTAAATATAAGTTCCTAGGCCTAAATCTATAGTTGTACTGATTACCGTTGACTCAACATTTAAATGTTTATGTATTGCGATAGAGATGTATGGACGTGGAGATGTACGACATTCTGTGTGTGTGTGTGTGTATATATATATATATATATATATATATATATATATATATATATATATATATGTGATTGTTAGTAACTTGATGGTGAATAAATTGGTATTTCATTGATAATTTAATTGTGAATCTCTTCACAGACTTAAGAGAACTCAGGAAATTTATCAAGTCAGTGTGGTTTATATTTAACACATTTATGTTATGCTAATTTGTACCCTGGAAGACTGAAGACACTGTTGTATATTAAGTAATTCAATAATTAATATTGCTGTCTTGATTAATCGTTTAAACTTCTTGACAGTATGTTTTGGAAATCAGGTATTCACTTTCTACATTCTTATTCCAGATCATTCACTCAAAATGTCTAGAGACAGCTAGACAACTAGTACTTTTTAGATGGAGGTCAGCATTGGTAGTCCCTGTAAATTACTCTTTGTGTAAGTTTCCTTTAAACCTAAACTCCAAACAAATAAGACACACAGAGTAATTAAGCTCTATATTGATTAATAATATATCCTTAAATGTATTTCTAAGTTCAATATGGTGCCGATCTTTTATTTAACTTCATATCAGCCGCTTGCAGTCCTAGCAGAGTGACAGAGAGACAAGCTCATGAGTGTGCCACCTTTCGGTGTGAGGGGGGGGGGGGGGGGAGACCTATAAGTATTTCTTAAAGTAGTGTTCCGCCTGGGGAAAAAAAAAAAAATAAGCAGCTACAAATACTGTAGCTGCTGACTTTTAATATATGGACACTTACCTGTCCAGGGAGCCCGTGATGTCCGCACCCAAGCCGATTTTCCGATCATTGTAAGGAAAACTGGCAGTGAAGCCTTTCTGCTTCAAAGTTCCCTACTGCGCATGCGTTAAGCACGCTGTGCTTTCTAACTGGCCTGGTGGCAAGGGAAGGTGCTGTCTCCTGGAAGTGTGAAAGGGTACCTGTCAAACAGGTACCCAATCCCCCCTCCCCCTGAAAGGTGCCAAATGTGGTACCGGATGGAGGGAGGAAGCATATAAACAAATTATCTACTTTTGGGTGCAACCAGTGGCGGAACTACCGCCGTAGCGACACACGCGGCCGCTATGGGGCCCGCAGCAGCTATGGGGCCCCTGGGGAGGAGGAGCAATGCATACTGCCGCCGGGGGCCCGGGAGGGGACGAGCACTGCCCGCACGGTCCTCCAGCCAGGGGAAGTGAGGAGAGGAAGAGGCGCGCTGTCCAAGCAGAGCGCTGTGTAATAGCTTTTATTTGAATGTCCTGTGTGTTCCCGGGGCTCACCGTCACATAGCCCCACCTCTTGGCCCGGCGCTTTTGATAGACAGAACGCCGGTCCAATGCGGGACATGTGACGTCATCAAAGGCGCCGGGCCAAGAGGTGGGGCTATGTGACGGTGAGCCCCGGGAACACACAGGACATTCAAATGAAAGCTGTTACAGTGCGCCTCTTCCTCTCCTCACTTCCCATGGCTGGGGGACCGTGCGGGCGGTGCTCGCCCCCCCCCCCACTCTGAGACAGCCCCACGCTCGCCAATAGCTGCTGCAGTCTGGCTCACCTCTTCCACTGCACAGGTGAGGCTGCATTGGGCACGGGGGAGGCTGCATTGGGCACGGGGCAGGCTGCATTGTGCACGGGGGAGGCTGCATTGTGCACGGGGAGGCTGCATTGGGCACGGGGGAGGCTGCATTGGGCACGGGGGAGGCTGCATTGGGCACGGGGGGCTGCATTGGGCATGGGGGAGGCTGCATTGGGCACGGGGGAGGCTGCATTGTGCACGGGGGAGGCTGCATTGTGCACGGGGGAGGCTGCATTGTGCACGGGGAGGCTGCATTGGGCACGGGGGAGGCTGCATTGGGCACGGGGAGGCTGCATTGGGCACGGGGGGAGGCTGCATTGGGCATGGGGGAGGCTGCATTGGGCACGGGTCAGGCTGCATTGGGCACGGGGGAGGCTGCATTGGGCATGGGTCAGGCTGCATTGGGCACGGGTCAGGCTGCATTGGGCACGGGTCAGGCTGCATTGGGCACGGGTCAGGCCACGCTGCATTGGGCAAAGGTGAGGCTGCATTGGGCACTGAACATGCTGCATTGGGCACAGGCAGGTGAGGCTGCATTGGGCGCAGGCAGGTGAGGCTGCATTGGGCGCAGGCAGGTGAGGCTGCATTGGGCACGGGTGAGGCTGCATTTGGCACTGAACATGCTGCATTGGGCACAGGTGAGGCTGCATTGGGCACTGAACATGCTGCATTGGGCACAGGCAGGTGAGGCTGCATTGGGCACAGGCCACACTGCATTGGATACAGGCCACACTGCATTGGGCACGGGTGAGGCTGTATTGGGCATGGGCAGGCCACACTGCATTGGGCACAGGTGAGGCTGCATTGGGCAAAGGTGAGGCTGCATTGGGCACTGAACATGCTGCATTGGGCACAGGCAGGTGAGGCTGAATTGGGCGCAGGCAGGTGAGGCTGCATTGGGCGCAGGTAGGTGAGGCTGCATTGGGCACGGGTGAGGCTGCATTGGGCACAGGTGAGGCTGCATTGGGCACTGAACATGCTGCATTGGGCACAGGTGAGGCTGCATTGGGCACTGAACATGCTGCATTGGGCACAGGCAGGTGAGGCTGCATTGGGCACAGGCCACACTGCATTGGGCACAGGCCACACTGCATTGGGCATGGGTGAGGCTGCATTGGGCACGGGTGAGGCTGTATTGGGCATGGGCAGGCCACACTGCATTGGGCACAGGTGAGGCTGCATTGGGCAAAGGTGAGGCTGCATTGGGCACTGAACATGCTGCATTGGGCGCAGGCAGGTGAGGCTGCATTGGGCGCATGCAGGTGAGGCTGCATTGGGCACGGGTGAGGCTGCATTGGGCACAAGTGAGGCTGCATCTGGCACAGGTGAGGCTGCATTGGGCACTGAACATGCTGCATTGGGCACTGAACATGCTGCATTGGGCACAGGCAGGTGAGGCTGCATTGGGCACAGGCCACACTGCACTGGGCACGGGTGAGGCTGCATTGGGCACGGGTGAGGCTGTATTGGGCACTGAACATGCTGCATTGGGCACAGGCAGGTGAGGCTGCATTGGGCACAGGCCACACTGCACTGGGCACGGGTGAGGCTGCATTGGGGGCACGGGTGAGGCTGCATTGGGCATTGGGCAGGCTGCATTGGGCAGGCTGCATTGGGCACTGCATTGGGCACAGGTGAGGCTGCATTGGGCAAAGGTGAGGCTGCATTGGGCACAGGTCACACTGCATTGGGCACAGGTGAGGCTGCATTGGGCATTAGACATGCTGCATTGGGCACAAATGGGCACAGGTGAGGCAGTATTGGGCACTGGCCACGCTGCATTGGGCACAGGTGAGGCTGCATTGGGCACTGGACACGCTGTATTGGGCACAGACCACGCTGCATTGGGCACAAGTGGGCACAGGTGAGGCAGTATTGGGCATGGGCAGACCACGCTGCATTGGGCACAGGTGAGGATTATTGAAGCGCTAACACCAGGTGTTTGGAGTATCTTTATCTGTTGATTAAACTTTCTGGAATACATATATTGCTATTGTGGTGTAGGATCTGGGCTATCTTTCTTTCTTCCTTCTCAGACTCGAACCACACACCCTTTGAGCCCCGCCCTTTAAACCACGCCCACTATTTAATTTAAGCCCCGCCATTTTTTGTGGGGGGGGGGGGGGCATACAACATTTTGCTATGGGGCCCTGTGATTTCTAGTTACGCCCCTGGGTGCAACAGAGAAAAATATGCTATTTTCCACTGGTAGGTAGAGGTCTGTGGTGTGTCAGAATTGCACAAATCTCAGAACTGGATGGGCAAAAATGCAAATCTTATTGGCAGGGAAAATATATCCCTTACATGAATTTCATCTGTTTATTTAGCTGCTTGCTTAGAGTTCAGATTTAAATTGGTAATAAACCCAAAAGCAAACATTTTTATATTGCAGCTTACCAATTCTTAGATGTGGTGGCTGCATTTGTTTTTATTGCTTATAAGAGTGACAATCACGGTTATAAGCAATAGTTTTAGCTGTCATGAATGGCTTTCATTCATGAAAGCTTGCTTACTATTGGGATCTGTGATTGGCTATAGCTAATCACATGGTACAGTATTCGGTGACTGGCACCATGTGATAGCTGTGGGCCAATCACAGCATCACAATAGGAAGCAAAACAGTCATGAATTGAAGGCATTCATGACTGTTTTGTTTTCATTGTAATCATGTGATTGCTATGACCAATCATAGCAATCACATGATACCTGGCCACTCATAGTGGGCGGTAACCGAGTGTTGGGATCCGCTGTGTCCACACACATGTGCCAGTGCGCATGTGCACCATGATGTACCAGTACGTCGCAGGGCCGGCAGCTGCCGGCAGCTGCCGCCTATTAGCAGTAAATCTAAAGTGGTAAACACTGAATTTATACTACCGTATATATTTATATATGTGAGTAAATAATGAATATATATATATATATATATATATATATATATATATATATATATACACAGGGGCATCTCATAAAATTAGAATATTAAAAAAAAGTTTATTTATTTCAGCAATTCTATTCAAAGATTGAAACTCGTATATTTTATATAGATTTATTACATTTCATTATATTTGAATTGTATTTCAAGCATTTCATTATTTTAATTTTGATGATTATGGCTTACAGCTAGTGAAAACCCACAATTCAGTATCTAAGAAAATTTGAATATTACATAAAGGGTTTTTAATACAGAAATGTTTTGTCTTACTGAAAAGTATGTCCATGTACAGTATAGTATGCACTCAATACTTGGTCGGGGCTCCTTTTGCATGAATTACTGCATCAATGCGGCATGGCATGGGGGCGATCAGCCTGCGGCACTGCTGAGATGTTATGGAAGCCCAGGTTGCTTTGATAGCGACCTTCCACTCGTCTGCATTGTTGGGTCTGGTGCCTCTTATCTTCCTCTTGATGATACCCCACAGATTCTCTATGGGGTTTAGGTCAGGCGAGTTTGCTGGCCAATCAAGCACAGTGATCCCATGATTATTAAACCAGATATTGGTACTTTTGGCAGTGCAGGCAGGTGCCAAGTCCTGCTGGAAAATGAAATCAGCATCTCCCTATGGCTGGTAAGCAAACGGAAGCATGAAATGCTCTAGAATTTCCTGGTAGAGGGCTGCACTGACTGCTTGAAATATATCACTCCGCGTCAGGGGCGTAACTATAGGGGGTGCAGCAGTCGCGAGCGCAACCGGGCCCTGTGCTGCAAGGGGCCCATGCCGCCCCCTCTACATATGGCCTGTGGCAGCATAGGCGGTTAGGCACTGGGCGCACGGGTGGCTGGAGGTGGGGGGTGACTAGCAGAGCTCCATGCTCGACTACCGCACTGGCTGCTCTTTAGGTGTGCATTCCCCACACAACCTGTGTCCTCTGCCGCTCCTCCAGGTCCCCCTCTCCTGCTCCATGCAGTGCTGCTCAGTCCGGTGTCTGTCCTCCCCAGCCAGAGTCCTGCACACTGAGTCCGGCTCACACTGCACTGCATGCTTCTCCCAGGCAAACAAACTTTAAGCACACAGATGCAGTGCAGTCCTATGAGAACCGGCCCCCCAAAGGACACCGCAGTCGTACCTGTGACCGAGCCCTGGAGTTCCACCACCGGACTCGGAGGGAAGGGCCTCGGCTGGGGTTCAGGGAGGCCCTTCATGGTTCTTGCACCGGGGCCCTGAAGGTTCTAGTTACACCACTGCTCCGTGTGTAACACATCTATATAAAATATTAGTTTCACTTTTTGAATATAATTACTGAAATATCATGTTTTACTATACTTTACAAAAAAGTTTTTTCTACAGACTTGATTTTTTTTCTCTTCTCTTTTTTTTAGGTTGCTCATCTGATGCTCACACCTGAAGAATGCAGCCTTATGGGTCCTAATGAAGACAGTATCATGTTCCATGTTACATCCTACGGCATCATGCACACTGGACATTATTTCAGCTGCTCCTAGGGGTGTCTGTTTTTTTTCCTGCATGTTAGCCTATGTGTCCATGCACACCTAGGCTTTTGGAGGAGTTTGGTGGTAGAGGCGTTTTGCGGCAGGAAAAAAAAAACTAGCAGTGCATCCAGGAGCAGCAGTGTTTTGGCAGAAAAAAATCTTGATGCTTCTAAATGGGTGTAAATGTGATTAAACACGTCTAGATTAGGGTTGAGCGAACCCGAACTATTGGCTGTAAGTTCGGGTTCGGGTCCGGTGTTCGGCGCTGTATTGGTGCCTTTTTCACAGCTTTAGGCCAGTCAATGGATGTTAGGCAGGGTCCTGTGCTGCAGATAGATAGAAGATTTTAGGAGTTAGTGTGCTAAAGTCAGTTCCTGGAATTTTATTCTAATTAGTTAGCTCAGTGAGCGATCTAGATAGCTAGAATAGGGAGGGAGTTTCTTTATTTTGCAAAAGAAAGAGGCAGACATAATTATTGAAGAGATTCCTAAATCAATTGTACCCTGGCTGGGGTGCAGTGCAATCACAGTAACAGTGCCATGAGGCCAGTGCCAGACAAAATCTAAACGTTTTACCTTCAAGCTCAGTGCAACATTACTGCACTGCATATACGAAGACATACACCACAGTCTGTGTGTATTCTGCTATTGGAAAAACATTGCATAAAAATTGAATTTTGCTTTTTATTTTTTTTCCCCAATAGCATTTTCTGCGTGTTCCTACATACACGCTGTACATACTGCCCGTGTAGTCTGATATTGCAAAAACATTGCAAAAAATAAAATTTTGCAGTGTTTTTTTTTCTTCCCAATAGCATTTTCTGAGTTTTCATAAACGCTGTAGATACTGCCCGTGTAGTCTGATATTGCAAAAACATTGCAAAAAAATTAAATTTTGCAGTGTTTTTTTTTCTTCCCAATAGCATTTTCTGCGTTTTCATAAACACTGTAGATACTGTCCGTGTAGTCTGATATTGCAAAAACATTGCAAAAAAATAAAATTTTGCAGTGTTTTTTTTCTTCCCAATAGCATTTTCTGCGTTTTCATAAACGCTGTAGATACTGTCCGTGTAGTCTAATATTGCAAAAACATTGCAAAAAAATAAAATTTTGCACAGTTTTTTTTCTTCCCAATAGCAATTTATGCGTTTTCATAAACGCTGTAGATACTGTCCGTGTAGTCTGATATTGCAAAAACATTGCAAAAAAATAAAATTTTGCGGTGTTTTCTTTTCTTCCCAATAGCATTTTCTGCGTTTTCATAAACGCTTTACATACTATCCGTGTAGTCTGATATTGCAAATACATTGCAAAAAAATAAAATTTTGCAGTGTTTTCTTTTCTTCCCAATAGCATTTTCTGCGTTTTCATAAACGCTTTACGTGTACGTGTATTCTGCTATATACAAAAAAAACACCCATTTAGGGCGAGATCATAAATTTTGAAAATATGAGGAGATCATCAAAAAGGGGACGTGGCCCGGGTCGTGGTGCTGCTGGTGGCGCTCCTGTTGCAGGGAGAGGACGTGGTCGATCTGTGCCAGCTACACGCACTAGTGAAACACCTTCCTCAGGTGCGAGTAGGCGACAGAGTCTGCAGCAGTATTTTGGCGCGCCTAATGAGGCTGTAAGAATGTCGAGGCCAGGACAAGTACAGGCGATAGTAGATTGGGTTGCTGCTGACAGTGCCTCCGGTTCCTTCACATTGTCTCCCACCCAGTCTCCTGATGAAAGTTCAGAGTTGGCACCTGCAGCCGATGTCCATCAGTCTTTCACCTCACCCCCTTGAAAATCAGCCAATCAGTCTGAGCCCCAAATCATGCAGCAGTCTCTTCTGCTTTTTGATGACTCTGTTAGCAGGGTTTCCCAGGGCCATCCACTTAGCCCTGCCCCAGAAGTGGAAGAGATTGTGTGCACCGATGCCCAACCACTTATGTTTCATGATGAGTACATGGGAGGACCATCGCAGCACGTCTCGGATGATGACGAAACACAGGTGCCAACTGCTGCTGCTTTTGCCATTGTGCAGACTGACAAGGAGGGCAGGGGTGAATTTTGGGTGGAAGATGATGTGGAGGACGATGAAGTCCTTGACCCCACATGGGATCAACATCATGCAGGTGACCAGTGTAGTTCAGAGGAAGAGGTGGTGGTCGCACAGAGCCACCAGTACAGCAGAAGAGGGAGCAGGGTGCAAAAGCGGAGCGTCCGTCCCCTAGACAGTACGTCTGCTACTGTCCAACGCAGCAAGGGACCGAGCACACCAAAGCCAGGTGCAAGGAGTTCCCTAGCATGGCAGTTCTTCAGACAAAGTCCTGATGACAAGACACGAGTGTTTGCACGCTGTGCAATCAGAGCCTGAAGCGAGGCATAAACGTTCTCAACCTGAGCACAACCTGCATGACCAGGCATCTAAGTGCAAAGCACGAGATGCAGTGGAGTAGACACCGCAAAAACCAAGAAAGGTCTCTGGCTCCTCCTGCTTCCTCTTCTGCTGCAGTCTCGGCCTCTTCATCCACCTCTGTAGTGACAGTGACACCTGCCAACCCGCAAACAGAGGATCTGCCAGCAACACTACCACCTGGGTCACCAACCATCTCCACAATGTCCCATGGAAGCTTTCAGCTCTCTATTTGCAAAACACTGGAGCGGAAGAGGAAGTACCCCCCTAGCCACCCGCGATCCCTGGCCCTGAATGCCAGCATTTCAAAATTCCTCGCCTTTGAAATGCTGTCATTCCGTCTGGTGGAGACGCAGAGTTTTCAAAGGCTGATGTCATTGGCTGTCCCACAGTACGTCGTGCCCAGCCGCCACTACTTTTCCAGACGAGCTATCCCTTCCCTGCACAACCAAGTGGGGGACAAAATCAGGTGTGCACTGCGCAACGCCATCTGTGGCAAGGTCCACCTAACTACGGATGCGTGGACCAGTAAGCACGGTCAGGAACATTATATCTCCCTAACAGCACACTGGGTAAATGTAGTGGCGGCTGGGCCTGAGGCGGATAGCAGTTTGGCGCATGTCCTTCCACCACGAGGATTGCAGGGCACTTCAGTTTGCCTCCTGTTGCTAACTCCTCCTACTCCGCCTCCTCATCCTCTACCGCCTCCTCATCCGGTCAGCGTAACACCTTCACCACCAACTTCAGCACAGCCAGGGCTAAATGACAGCAGGCAGTTTTAAAACTTTCCTGTTTGGGGGAAAAACCCCACACCGCGCAGGAGTTGTGGAGGGACATGGAACAACAGACCGATGAGTGGTTGGTGGCAGTGAGCCTCAAGCCCGGCCTGGTGGTGTGCGATAATGGGCGAAATCTCGTAGCAGCTCTGGGCCTTGCCGGTTTGACGCACATCCCTTGCCTGGCGCATGTGCTGAACTTGGTGGTCCAGAGGTTCCTGAAGAATTACCCCGATATGCCAGAGCTGCTGCAGAAAGTGCGGGCCGTCTGTGCGCACTTTCAGCGTTCTCACCCTGCTGCTGCTCGCCTGTCAGCGCTGCAGCGTAACTTCGGCCTTCCCGCTCACCGTCTCATATGTGACGTGCCCACAAGGTGGAACTCCACCTTGCACATGCTTGCCAGACTGTGCGAGCAGCAGCAGGCGATAGTGGAGTCTCAGCTGCAGCACGCACGCGTGAGTCGCTCTGCGGAACAGCACCACTTTACCGCCAATAACTGGGCCTCCATGCGAGACCTGTGTGCCTTGTTGCGCTGTTTTGAGTACTCCACCAACATGGCCAGTGCCGATGACGCCGTTCTCAGCGTTACTATCCCAGTTCTATGCCTCCTTGAAAAAACTCTTAAGGCGATGATGGAAGAGGATGTGGCACAGGATGAGGAGGAGGAGGAGGAAGAGGGTTCATTTCCAAGGCTTTCAGGGCAGTCATTTACAAGTGGCTACGAGGCTGGGTTCCTGCACCAACAAGCGCCAGGTACACAATTGTCTGGCAGCAAGGGCACAGTTCTGGAGGATGACGAGGTGGAGGATGAGGAGGAGATGGAGGAGGAGGAGGAACCATGTTCACAGCAGGGTGGCACCCAGACCAGCTCATGTCCATCACTGGTGCGTGGCTGGGGGGATACAGAGGACACAGACGATACACCTCCCACAGAGGACAGCTTTTCCTTGCCTCTGGTCAGCCTGGCACACATGAGCGATTACATGCTGCAGTGTCTCCGCAACGACCGCCGAGTTGCCCAAATTTTAACTGGTGCTGATTATTGGGTGGCCACCCTGCTGGATCCCCGTTACAAGGACAACGTGCCGTCCTTAACTACCTCACTGGAGCGTGATTGTAAGATGCGCGAGTACAAGCGCACGCTGGTAGACGCGCTGCTGGTGGCATTCCCACTTGGAAGCGGGGGTACAGTGGAAGCACAAGGCGAAGGCAGAGGAGGAGGAAGAGGTCGCCAACGCAGCCGGGGCACCGCCAGCACCTCGCAAGGCAGGGTTAGCATAGCCGGAATATGGAAAAGCTTTGTCGGCACGCCACAACAACCAGCACCACCAGCTGAGATGGAACGTCTTAGCAGGAGG
>CM053028.1:245317327-245345513 GCA_028564925.1 Lithobates sylvaticus | reverse complement strand
ATGAATGTATGGCTCTGATGGAGGTAGAAAGGGCCTCTGTCACACCAGCAAAAGATGAGCCTTTATCAGATTGTGAAACACACTTATTCGTAGATGGTTCCAGATTTTACACTGATGATGGTCAGCCACACACAGGGTTTGCTGTAACCACTACAGACACAATTTTACATCAGGAAGCATTGATACCCCAGATGTCAGCACAGGAAGCGGAGTTGTTTGCTGAAGTCAAAGCTTGTCATCTCCTAGAGAATCAAAGGGGAAATGTTTACATTGATAGCAGATATGCATTTGGAATAGCTCACGATTTTTGGCCCATTTGGAAAGCATGGAACTTCCTGACTAGTGCAGGGAAGCCAGTGAGACATGCAAAACTCATAAAGCGCCAAAGGATGCTGCTCTTATGGCATTTGGAGTCACACCTACTGTAGGGGTCGCCCAGGTAGTGGGGACAGATTCCCCTCATCAAGAGCAGTGGGATGTAGAAACTTTAATTCAGTTGCAGAACTGGGCCCCTGATAAAGAGAAGGATAAGTGGGTCAAATGTAATGCTACCCAAAATCAGCAGGGCCAGGGAGCACTGACAACAGGCGGTGTCTACCCAGGAGTTTGTACCCAGTTTTAGCACAACTGGTAAGGGTGCGGTGGTGGCACTTACTGACTGCTATTGGATAGCACCTGGATTTAGTGCATTTGCAGCCAGGTTTTGTGCTTTATATCTCAATTGTGCTCTGTGCAATGCAGGGAGGCCTGTCCATGTTCCCCAAACGCATTCTCCTAAGCCAGATTTCTCTTTCCAAAGAATTCAAATAGACTACATTCAGATGCCCTGAATAGGCACCTATGAGTACGCTCTAGTGTGTGTTGAAATGTTTTCAGGTTGGCCCGAGTGCAGGCCGGTAGCTAAAGCAAATGCAAAAACAACAGCAAAGAAATAGTTTGTAGATATGGGGTTCCTGAAACTATTGAGAGTGACAGAGGAACCCATTATACTAACGAAAGAGGTAATGGAAGCCCTTCACATACAGCAAGCTTTCCATACACCTTATCATCCACAAAGTAGTGGTAAAGTTGAGAGACTTAATGGAATTTTGAAAAACAGATGTGCAAAAATTAAAGGAGATACAGGAGAAGGATGGGTGGAACTTTGCCATTAGCCCTATATTCTGTACGAACTACCCCAAAACAACTACATGGGCTGTACCCCTATGAGATTTTATTTGGAAGGCCACCCAAAACAGGGCTAAATTTTCCCCAACAGTTGCAGGCTTCTCAATCTAGTCTGCTAGAATTATTTCAGATTTTGCAAAGAACATTGAATAAAATACAGGAAGGTGTTTATAAATCTATCCCCAACCCAGATTCTGTTTTAGGTATTCACAGAATCCAACCAGGTGACTGGGTAGTGGTCAAGCGACAAGTCAGAAAGCCACTAGAACCAAAATTTGACGGACCACATTTGGTGCTTTTGACACAAGGTTCCGCTGTCAAGTTGGAAGTAAAGCCCACCTAGATTCATGCCAGTCACTGCAAGAAAATCCTGAAGTGATGCTATCCTTTGAAAAAAATGATGATGATGTTTCTTTTCTTTTTGTTGTCTGTGAGTCTTGAGACATGGAAAAATAACCCTTTCATTCAAATGTTAAAATTGTATGCAACCCATGGCAACGCTAGTAACTGCTGGGTGTGTTCTCACTTACATCCCCAAACAGGAACAATACCCATGATAGTAATGCCTCTCAACTTCACTGATCTAAACAGGACCAGAATAAATGGCTCATACATAGTCTCCACAGCTAATGAGCACAGAACAGTAACTGATGGTTTCAAAACAGATAGACACTCCACAGATTTGTTTAAACATTAGATGCCCGTTTAACACTAAATGCACACGGTTGGGTAGTTCAGATTGCACCAGAGCAAAGATTACAGTTTATGGAGGAAACTATGGTCAATATTATTATATCCCAGATCGAGAACTAAATAGAACCCTTTATAGTACAAATTGCTTACAGTTCCCAATATGTGAAAATATTGGTTACCTGAGATTCCATGTTATTGCTTCCAGCTTTTTAGGAGCAGGTATACCATCCATACGTAGAGGGTTATATTATATATGTGGAAATAAAGCTTACGCCTGGCTTCCTACTAATACTAGATGTACACCTTATATTGGGAAGTTAGCACCTGCTTTGGCTGTTCGCAAAGATAACAGTGCGACCAGATCAGTCCAGAATACCCTTTAGTGTTCAAAAGAGAGCATGGGCATGGTTCCCTTCCTGGACAGGTTTGGGAATTGAAGCAATGAAAAGAATAAATAAATAATTACACTAGAATTGTAGATGAGATTATTAACCTTACTACCACTGATATAGGTTTAAGTGAAGAAATGGCTCAGCTTAACCACTTTCAGACCGGACCAATTTGCAGCCAAAGGACCAGGCCCCTTTTTGCGATTCGGCACTGCATCGCTTTAACTGACAATTGCACGGTCGTGCGACGTGGCTCCCAAACAAAATTGACGTCCTTTTTTCCCCACAAATAGAGCTTTCTTTTGGTGGTATTTGATCGCCCCTGCGGTTTTTATTTTTTGCGCTATAAACAAAAATAGAGCGACAATTTTGAAAAAAATGCATTATTTTTTACATTTTGCTATAATAAATATCCCCAAAAAATATATAAAAAAACATTTTTTTTTTCCTCAGTTTAGGCCGATACGTATTCTTCTACATATTTTTGGTAAAAAAAAAAATCGCAATAAGCGATTATTGATCGGTTTGCGCAGAAGTTATAGCGTTTACAAGATAGGGGATAGTTTTATAGCATTTTTATTATTTATATATTATTTTTTTTTTTATTAGTCATGGCGGAGATCTGCGATTTTTTTGTGACTGCAACATTATGGCGGACACATCGGACATTTTTGACACATTTTTGGGACCATTGTCATTTTTACAGCAATTAACCACTTGCCGACCGCCCCATGTAGATATACGTCGGCAGAATGGCACGTACAGGCAGAACCACGTACCTGTACGTGCCATTCTTCAGGCGGTTGGGGGGTCCGATCGGACCCCCCTCCGCCGGCGGGGACGGTCGGCATCGCTTCAGGAGCGATCCGGGACGAGGGGACGGCCAGTGGTTTCTGGCCACCCCCTCGCGATCGCTCCTGGCGAATGAAAAGCTTCCCCTTCCTGTCTATTGTATAGACAGGAAGGCGGAAGTGATGTCACGCTCGGTGCGCCGGTCTATGTGACCGGAACGCCGAGCAGAGAAGATGTAAAGGTTAGTGCACAAACAGTACACTGACACCAGTACACATAGGCACACAATCCACCCCCCTGTCACCCCCAGATCACCCCCCAGATCACCCCCTCCCCCCCCAGTCACAGTGTCACTAATTGCAGTGATCATTTATTTACTGATCACTGCATTTAGTGTCAGTGTGACTGTAATAACTGTCAGGGCAGTTAGTTTTAGGTCCTAGGTAGCCCCCTACCCCCCCCCTAATAAAGGTTTAACCCCCTGATTGCCCCTAGTTAACCCCTTCACCCCCTTTTGCCAGTGTCACTAAGCGATCGTTTTTCTGATCGCTGCATTGTGTCGCTAGGTAACCATTTATTTTTTTTTTTAACCGCCATGTTTTATATAGGTTCATAAATAGTTTTATAGGTCAGGTACCCCCATATTACAACCTAAATAAAGGTTTTAACCCCTGATTGCCCCTAGAGTTAACCCTTTCACCAGTAATCACCGTATAACTGTCACTGGTGACGCTGGTTAGCCAGTTAGTTATTTCGTTATTTAGGTTCCCCGTCAGGTTTTTATATAGCGTCAGGTACCCCCATATATTACCTAATAAAGGTTTAACCCCCTGATTGCCCCTAGTTAACCCTTTCACCCCCTTTTGCCAGTGTCACTAAGCGATCGTTTTTCTGATCGCTGCATTAGTGTCGCTAGGTAACCAGTTTTTTTTTAGGTTAACCGCCATGTTTATATAGGTTCATAAATAGGTTTATAGGTCAGGTACCCCCATATTACAACCTAAATAAAGGTTTTAACCCCCTGATTGCCCCTAGAGTTAACCCTTTCACCAGTAATCACCGTATAACTGTCACTGGTGACGCTGGTTAGCCAGTTAGTTATTTCGTTATTTAGGTTCCCCGTCAGGTTTTTATATAGCGTCAGGTACCCCCATATATTACCTAATAAAGGTTTAACCCCCTGATTGCCCCTAGTTAACCCTTTCACCCCCTTTTGCCAGTGTCACTAAGCGATCGTTTTTCTGATCGCTGCATTAGTGTCGCTAGGTAACCAGTTTTTTTTTTAGGTTAACCGCCATGTTTATATAGGTTCATAAATAGGTTTATAGGTCAGGTACCCCCATATTACAACCTAAATAAAGGTTTTAACCCCCTGATTGCCCCTAGAGTTAACCCTTTCACCAGTAATCACCGTATAACTGTCACTGGTGACGCTGGTTAGCCAGTTAGTTATTTCGTTATTTAGGTTCCCCGTCAGGTTTTTATATAGCGTCAGGTACCCCCATATATTACCTAATAAAGGTTTAACCCCCTGATTGCCCCTAGTTAACCCTTTCACCCCCTTTTGCCAGTGTCACTAAGCGATCGTTTTTCTGATCGCTGCATTAGTGTCGCTAGGTAACCAGTTTTTTTTTGTATTACTGTTACGGGTGACGCTGGTTAGTTAGCTTGTTTTTTTATACTGTCAGGGCACCCGCCATTTATTACCCAATAACGGTTTAACCCCCTGATCGCCCGGCGGGTGATATCAATTAGGTTTTAGGGTCAAATAAGGTCTGCGTCGCCCCAGGTTAGTGCCAGTACCGCAAACACCCACGCGCAAAGCATACACCTCCCTTAGTGGTATAGTATCTGAACAGATCAATATCTGATCTGATCAGATCTATACTAGCGTCCCAGCAGTTTAGGGTTCCAAAAAAACGCATTGTTAGCGGGATCAGCCCAGATACCTGCTAGCACCTGCGTTTTCCCCCTCCGCCCAGCCCAGCCCAGCCCACCCAAGTGCAGTATCGATCGATAACAGTCACTTACAAAACACTAAGCACACATAACTGCAGTGTTCGCAGAGTCAGGCCTGATCCCTGCGATCGCTAACATTTTTTTTTGTGGTAGCGTTTTGATTCAGTCGCTAACAGTCAGGAGCTTTTTTACCTGTGAATCTCAAAAAAATAAAAAAAACAAAAATAGTTGTCGTTTTATTGTTCTCTCTCTCTCTCTAGTGTTGCTCTTTTTTTACTCCATTCTATTCTGCAATGTTTTATTATGTTTTATCATGTTTTATCATGCTTGCTTTTCAGGTATGTAATTTTGTTTACTGTGTTTTAGTGTTAAGCATTTTTTTGTTTTCAGGTGCGCCATTCAGTTGCAGCGCGGATTTATTTATCTTGACAGCAACAGCGTTTGCTCCCACGATACATAAAGCCGCGACTCCAACGCTGTAGGAGGTGATTTCACCACCACAGTTAAAAAAAAGAGCATATGTGCCGAAGCATGGGGGCAGCAGGGGGGGCGGAGGAGCGATTGGCTCCTAATGCCACGTACATACGGTCGAAATTCCGACCGTGTGTACACGGCATAACTTTTGCGGGAGGATGCCCCCATGCATCGGCATATATAAATGGTGCATGTATGCCCATCATTAGAAGTGGGTGGATGAAGGGAGGTATTCTAATGGTGGGCATACCCACCAATCAATCTCTTTTTTTCGTTCAGCCAAGAGGCTGCATGAAAAAAAAAAAAGATTACAATATATGTCCAGTATGTTGCTGGACTTTGAATGGTTATACCAGAATGATGCCTGCAGGTTTAGGTATCATCTTGGTATCATTCTTTTCAGCCAGTGATCGGCTTTCATGTAAAAGCAATTCTAGCGGGTAATTAGCCTCTAGACTGCTTTTACAAGCAGTAGGAGGGAATGTCCCCCCTCCCGGATATAAACCGCGCCATTGGGAAATTGGGAAAGCATTTTATCACACCAATCTTGGTGTGGTCAGATGCTTTGAGGGCAGAGGAAAGATCTAGGGTCTAATAGACCCCAATTTTTTCAAAAAAAGAGTACCTGTCACTGCCTATTGCTATCATAGGGGATATTTACATTCCCTGAGATAACAATAAAAATCATAACAAAGAAAAAAAATGGAAGGAACAGTTTAAAAATAAATAAAAAAGCTAAATAAAAAAAAAAAAAAACTAAAAAAAAAAAAAAAAAAAAAAAAGCACCCCTGCCCCCCCTTCTCTTGCGCAAAGGCGTACACAAGCGTTGGTCTGGCGTCATATGTAAACAGCAATTGCACCATGCATGTGAGGTATCACCGCGAAGGTCAGATCGAGGGCAGTAATTTTAGCAGTAGACCTCCTCCGTGAATCTAATGTGGTATCATGTAAAGGCTTTTAAAGGCTTTTAAAAATGTATGTAGTTTGTCGCCACTGCGTGTTTGTGCGCAATTTTAAAGCATGTCGTGTTTGGTATCCATGTACTCGGCCTAAGATCATATTTTTTATTTCATCAAAAATTTGAGCAATATAGTGTGTTTTAGTGCATTAAAATAAAAAAAAGTGTATTTTTTCCACAAAAAATGCGTTTGAAAAATCGCTGCGCAAATACTGTGTGGAAAAAAAAAAAATGCAACACCCACCATTTTAATCTGTAGGGCCTTTGCTTTAACAATATATATAGTGTTTGGGGGTTCAACGTAATTTTCTTGCAAAAAAAAAATATGTTTTCATGTAAACAAAAAGTGTCAGAAAGGGCTTTGTCTTCAAGTGGTTAGAAGAGTGGGTGACGTGTGACATAGGCTTCTAAATGTTGTGCATAAAATGCCAGGACAGTTCAAACCCCCCCCAAATGACCCCATTTTGGAAAGTAGACACCCCAAGCTATTTGCTGAGAGCAATGTTGAGCCCATTAAATATTTTTTTTTTTTGTCCCAAGAGATTGAATAATGAAAAAAAAAAAAAATATATATATTTTTTTTTTACAAAAAGTTGTCACTAAATGATATATTGCTCAAACATGTCATGGGCATATGTGGAAATACACCCCAAAATACATTCTGTTGCTTCTCCTGAGTACGGGGATACCACATGTGTGGGACTTTTTGGGAGCCTAGCTGCGTACGGAACCCCAAAAACCAATCACCGCCTTCAGGCTTTCTAAGGGTGTAATTTTTTTATTTCACTTCTCACTGCCAATCACAGTTTCGGAGGCCATGGAATGCCCAGATGGCATAAAACCCCCCAAAATGACCCCATTTTGGAAAGTAGACACCCCAAGCTATTTGCTGAGAGGTATTGTGAGTATTTTGCAGATGTCGCTTTTTGTCACAAAGTTTTGAAAATTGAAAAAAGAAAAAAAAAAATTTTTTTTCTTTACTTTCTTCATTTTCAAAAACAAATGAGAGCTGTAAAATACTCACCATGCCTCTCAACAAATAGCTTGGGGTGTCTACTTTCCAAAATGGGGTCATTTGGGGGGGTTTTGTGCTATTTTGGCATTTTATGGCCTTCGAAACTGTGATAGGTAGTGAGGAGTGAAATCAAAAATTTGCACCCTTAGAAATCCTGAAGGCGGTGCTTGGGTTTCGGGGCCCCGTACGCGGCTAGGCTCCCAAAAAGTCCCACACATGTGGTATCCCCATACTCAGGAGAAGCAGCAAAATGTATTTTGGGGTGCAATTCCACATATAACTATGGCATGTGTGAGCAATATATCATTTAGTGACAACTTTTTGAAGAAAAAAAAAATTCTTTTTTATTTTTGTCTTTATTCAATCACTTGGGACTAAAAAAAAAAAATATTCAATGGGCTCAACATGCCTCTCAGCAAATAGCTTGGGGTGTCTACTTTCCAAAATGGGGTCATTTGGGGGGGTTTTGTACTTCTCTGCCATTTTAGCACCTCAAGAAATGAAATAGGCAGTCATAAATTAAAAGCGGTGTAAATTCCAGAAAATGTACTCTAGTTTGTAGACGCTATAACTTTTGCGCAAACCAATAAATATACGCTTATTGGCATTTTTTTTACTAAAGACATGTGGCTGAATACATTTTGGCCCAAATGTTTGACTAAAATTGAGTTTATTAGATTTTTCTTATAACAAAAAGTAGAAAATCTCTTTTTTTTTCAAAATTTTCGCTCTTTTTCCGTTTATATCGCAAAAAATAAAAATCACAGAGGCAATCAAATACCATCAAAAGAAAGCTCTATTTGTGGGAAGAAAAGGACGCAAATTTCGTTTCGTTACAAAATTGCATGACCGCACAATTACCAGTTAAAGTAGTGCAGTGCGAAATTGAAAAAAGACCTCTGGTCCTTAAGCTGACAATTGGTCCGGGGCTGAAGTGGTTAATGCTATTTAAATGCATTAATTCCTGTATAAATGACACTGGCAGTTAAGGGGTTAACCACAAGGGGGCAGTGTAAGGGTTAAGTATGCCTAGGGGTGTGTTTCTTACTGTGGGGGGGGGCGTGGCTGTCAGCTAGTGAATGCTGATCTCTGCTTCAATCACAGGGAGCAGAGATCGGCGTCACTAGTTGCTAGGCAGAACGGGGAGATGCTGTTTATCTCGGCATCTCCCCGTTCAGCCTTCCCGTGAGACGATCGCGGGGGTCCCCGCGGCGATCGAGTCCGCAGGGACCGCGATCGGACTCACGGGGGTCCCAACCGGCGCGGGAGCGCGCCGCTCCCGGCGCGCTCCCGATGGCACGGACAGGCAGAAAGGAGGGACTTATATATAAGTACAGTACAGTACAGATTAACAGATTAGTACAGATTAACGCTAAACTATCTCTATGCAGCTCAAGGTGGGATGTGTAAGGTATTCCACACTGACTGTTGTATATACATTTCCGATAATGAGGACATTATTTAAGGGCATCTTGCTAAGATAAGAGAACTACAGAATAAGGCCAGAGATATTGCTAAAGATGGATGGAACCCCTTTAAGGGTTTAGGAGGTTTTGGTGACTTTTTATATGGCATAGCAACATGGTTACAGAAACTAGGCACTTACATTGTGATGTTCCTATTTCTCATATTTGTTATTTACTTCCTCATCAGGCTATGCCTCTGTGTGACTACCCGCTGTACCAACAAGTGGTTCACCAGCCCTGATGAACCCATTATTGTAAGAAAACTAGGAGAGAGCTGAACATGATGACGTCTCTCTACGCCAATGTAACAGGAGAAGAATGGTGTTAAATAAACAAAAGGAGGGAAATGGCATGGTCATTCACTGTATTGCTCATTTAAGCACAAGAGACTCCATTTTTTTTGCACTGTTGAAATGTGTTCTGTAACCTTCACAGACACATATTCTGCTAGAAGCTCTCTCTGTCTCTACTCCCCCCTCCCATCTCAAGGTTTTACTTTTGCAATTGTTCTACTCGCTAGCTTTTAATTATATATTTCTATTTATTAGCTTTTAATAACATATTTCTATTTGTTAGATTTTAATAACATCTCACACCAACCCTTTCTTATCTATGTATAAAATAACATGTAATAATAAATTTTGGCACTGAACGGACATTTTAAACACAGTGATTGCATCATGTGAATCTGTTCCTGCAGCTGCAGTATTAACTTCTGTTTTTAGAGTCCCAATCAGAAATAATTCCATAACAAGCCCTAGGGTGTTTTTTGTAGCCACAATTAATATAAAACCTGGTCTTAATTTCAGGGAAACAGGGTATTACTGCCATTTCCTTCATCATCAAGGGTCACCCTCGCCAGGAGGGATTGCCCACCACTGGGAGAAAATAGATGAGAAAAGAATAGGACAATGCACATTAGCATCACATAATCAGCCCTAAGGACATCTGCAAAAGGTAAGTATCGAATAGAATAAAGGCATAACACACATGTGGGAGGGGACCTCTGGGGGAGGGGGGGTGGTATGCTGGCGAGGAGCTAAGCTCAAGGTTGAGCTTTAACTTTTATATCAGTTACATTTTCCATACCTAATCATTGCTTTTTAGAAATGAGCTATTGGACAGCGTCATTCAGAAAAACATTTTATTTGCATATGAGGCACCTTGATACAGTTCCAACACATACAGTAGGTTGCTTATTTAGACCAAATTACACAATTATAAGTAAAAAAAAGTAATACTGGGTAATATTCTAATGACCCGAGTGACTATATTTTTTATTATTGATGACAATTGCTAATAATATATTTGGTAAAGATAATAACAAGATAATAATCTTGACAGATCATGCTTGATATCAGTGATAAGGTTCAAAGTCAGAGAGGTGATACTGTAAAGCTTGACATATCTACATTGTGAAGACTGGTAACTACTTTGCAATCTGTTTACAATAGACCCAGCTGTCTGAGCTGTCACCCAGTCAGATGCATCATGACAGATGTTTAGTGAGTAAAACCTCAAAGGATTGAATCTGACATTATATCATTTTATCATGACTATGAATTACAATTGCAGCTTGCTCAGGAGGGAAAACAAAATCTAACGCAGGAAAGGCTTGTGGCTTTCTTGGAAAATCTGTGATATATAATAAGGCACACACTAAAAGGTGAGAATAATTCACAGCAAGTAAAGCAAAATAACAAGAGCAGTTCTGGGAAGAGTGTGCTATCAAATATTCATATTGTCCTTCATGGCTTGGAAAATCTGACTGATGCAATGATAGTGTTGGCTTACCTGGCACTGAATGTCAATCTTATCTCCTTCCCCTGTCCCGTAAATATAAGATTGTCAGTGTGAGCTGATGGGAAATGATAGCCTTATTGAGCTGCTTCTTCAACTGAGACTCATTTGTTTGCAAAGACTTGACTGGCATCCTCTTCATTTCCTCTGCTATGTAAAAATAACTCACCTTATTAATTTTTTAACCATTATATTTCTAAGTATTGGGAATTTCAATTAGGCTTCATGTACACTGCTGCTGGTAAACAGACGTTTAGGAGCAGTTGGGAATTTTTTTCAGCTGCCCCTGAACTCTCCTCTATGTTATCTTATCAGTACATGGGTCGTTTCTAGTTGTTTCTAGGCAGTTGAGTTTAGAAACGCCAAATGCCTGTAACAGCTTGTAAACACGTGTAAACACTGTAACTCGCATTTAGCCACATTTCGTTTACAGGCATTTTTAATGGAGATACATTTTTGACTATTTGAAATAAAAACGCTTCTAAACGCAAACGTGGCTAAAAACGGCGGCAAAATGTCCGGTTACTATCTGTCAAGTTAAATTGTTCAGGAGAGGTTTTAAAACATCCCGTGTACATTAAGCCTTATAGATCACAAATAAGAGGTCAAGATAATGGTCTGCTTTAGGCTGTTACTATAGCAGCTACCATTTTCATACAACTAAAAATAAAATTCTCCACAAAGGCCATACACTAATTCCATATATTTTTGTAAGAAAAGTGTTATTCAGCCAAAATTGACGCGTTGAAAGTACCTACATATAGCCACACCTCTCTGTAACATTTCACCTTACTTTGGCTTAACTACTATTAAGTCCAATTGCATTGAAGCACATCAGACATGACTATAAATGTGGCCGCTCAGCTTATCAGTTTTTGCTGAATAATATATATATATATATATATATATATATATATATATATATATATATATATATATTTTTTTTTTTTTTTTTAATTTTTTTTACATGGTATCAGTGTGTGGCCTTTGTGGAACATTTACAGCATCATAATGAGCTGAGATGGGCTCTGCAGGGCAACACCTATCTCAGCCAGTGAGATTGGTTTGCATTGAAACTTGAAACTTTGGAGTCTCCCAAATTTTTCTGTCACCTGCCTGAATACTGAACCATTTTTGGATGCCAACATTGCTAGGTAGTGTTAGATATTGCCACATAATCCCACCCCACCAAATCCTAATGGCCTATCACTATGATGGCAAACTCACTGGTTAGTAGGAATGCACAAAAATCAGAGAGTGCTGAAGCCTTTCTTGTCGAAATTGCCTAAAATTCAGCAGTAACATGCAGGATTGAGATGCTGCCTCAGGTACTTGTAAGTGTACTTCATAACTGCAATAGTTAGTCTATCCTACTCCAGTCACTGTACTGTTATTAAAGAACCATGTGGGCTACTATTGTTAAAATTTCTCTGAAAAATGACAGTCTGTCACCCAGGTCCTCTGATTCAGACCAAGAGCAAGTGTGAGTGAAATAATTGTCAATACCATAGAAGAAGCACACAAGTAAGGTCATAACACCATATCTAAATATTTTGTAGCCAAATAATCTGTTGCAGAGTGCTCATTTACCCACCCTACTGAGATGCAGGTGCGGGCTCTTTTTAACTTATGAATGGACATTCCCAGGAAAGATAAATTTCTCAGATTACCTCCCTCAGAAGCTCAGGGATGCCATCCCTATCTGGGTGAGTGATATTCAGCCAGTTAAGATGCTCTTCACTGTCAGAACTGGGGGGACGGGCAACCAGGCGGGAGCACGTCTACTGTGGGAGGCACATCCCTGATTGTTATAAGAGTACTCCATTTCCAGTAGGGTGGTGCTTCTTCATTGGGCCTTGGAGCCCTTCAGCTGTTTGCCTTTGTTACTAAAGCTACATTTGACTTCACCAGGGTGCTGCTTGTGAGGAAAATTGCTAGCAGGTGTTTATGTTCTAAGCTGCTTTACTAAAGTATTGATTCTCAGCTAGACTATGCTGTGCAGTCACATGTTACCCTGACTGAGTAACAGAGTTATTATTTGTGAAGCTTTCATCTATTTGTACAGCTGCAGTGTATGCATGGTTTTGCCATCCTAAACCTGTTTTGCATTATTACTGCTAACTTTGCACCTCTTTGGTGTACTGCGAGTTGCAGTTGCTCTCTATCTAGTCATTTGGCTGAAAACTCCAATTGTTCCATACAGTATACCCAGAGATACCTAATTTATTGCTTATCTAGTTGGCTCATTGCACCACTAGTCCTGCATAATACATGATAATGTGGGAGAGCTGTGACCCATCAGGCAGTGAACAGGGGACCAGTCATGTAGCACAGAGGAAGCGGAAGCAAAGAAAAAGTATTCCAATCCACCTAGACAAAATGAGCAGTTTGTTCTTGCAGTGCAGAGAGGTAACTTTTTCTCCAAACCTGACTTGAAATTTAATGAAGTTAATGAACAGTGCAAGAAGCAATACAAAGTACAGTGCTCATAGTAACCAAATTCCTGTTCTGGCCTGACTTTATAATGCTTGCTGAGATCTATTGCACTCAGCTGTTACTGATGGCCAGGTCTAAGAAATGGGCCTAAACAAGCATCCTCAATAAGTACAATCATCAACGCAACTCTTAAAGTGGTTGTAAACCCACTTTTCGTTTCAAACTAACACCTGCAAGACAAAGGCATAATGAGCTAGTAGGCATAGAATACTAGCTCATTATGTAATACTCACCTGAGATTGAAGCCCTCGCTGCGCTGCCCGTACACCGCTCCAGTGGCCGACATCACTCCCGGGGGTTACTTCCAGGTGTCGCAGCTCTGGCGCTGTGATTGGCCGGAGCTGCAATGACGTCACTCCTGCGCATGCGCGTGGGAGCCGCCGTTATTGGCAAAACTCACTGAAGCAAACGTCGACATGCAAATACAGGGGATATCTCCTAAACCATACAGGTTTAGGAGATATCCTGGGTAGCTACAGGTAAGCCTTATTATAGGATTACCTGTAGCAAAAAGTGATCTGTAAGGGTTTACAATCACTTTCAAAATTCAACAATTTTTTTTTAAGATGTCAAGAATGTTAGGAGCATCGTAGAGTAACTAGTGACTGGCACTTTGATTACATGTTACTAGTGGTGTGGGCTTACACTAAGATGTGAAATCTGACTGATTTCTGGGTTTCATCATTGCACAAGATGGATAAGACCCCTTTCACACTAAGGCACTTTGAAGGCGCTATAGTGTTAAAAATAGTGCCTGCAAAACACCCTGAAACAGTGGCTCCATTCACTCCAGTGTGAAAGCCCGAGGGCTTTCACACTGGAGCGGTGTGCTGGCAGGGCTTCAGAAAAAGTCAGCCACTTCTTTGGAGCGCATTAGGAGCAGTCAACTCACCGCTCCTAAAGCGCCCCTGCCCATTGAAATCAATGGGGCAGGGCTGCTATACCGCTGGCAAAACGACGCTGCAGCAGCGTTTTGCGGGTGGATTTAACCCCTTTTCGGCCGCTAGCGGGGTGGTTTTAACCCCTGCTAGTGGCCGAAAAGGGGTTAAATCCACCCGCAAAATAGCGTCGCGAATAGCACCGCAAAAATGACAGTAAAGCGGCGCTAAAAATATCGCCGCTTTACCGCTGACACCTGGGGCGGCACAGTGTGAAAGGGGTCTAATGTATAAATAATCAATTTGCGCTTAGGTATAAAAAAAAATAAAATTGTAAACCAGCTTACACACAAGTCCTGATACTGGACAAGTGAGCTTCAACAAATAAAAAAGTGCAGTGCTAATATTGTGCCAAATTTAACATACAATTTGATCTTCACAAGATGGGATCATGCATATGTTACAGTATCACGTCACAACCCTCTGTCCTACTGGAGAAGCAGGAGGAGCAGGCAGAGCTAATAGATGACACAGTCAGATAAATGAAGAACAAGCTGGAAAAATTATCAGGCTTGCAAGTGTAGTGCAAGGTTGTCAAGCATTAACAGATGGCTTATGAGAAATAAATTATTTTACGTTACTACACCATTGGAGGCTTATCTTTTCTTGCCAAGCCATTTTGCAGAGCAGGAGAAGGCAATTATAGTGGAGTTTCCATCATGAGTGTCGCATGTGTTCCTGTGTCAGGTGATTCATGGTTCAAGACAGAGGCAGCTTCACGTTATACTCGACGTATAATTTGGGCTTGTCTATATTCCCCTCGCACACATTCCTGGAAACAAGGCTCATCAATGGTGGGTGCTGTAGCGACTACCAGTTGGTTACTGGAAACTTCAAAGGTAAATGCACATATTTGCTGGCACACCAAGGATCCTCAAATTTTGTCCAAAGGTTTTATTGCAGATAGATCACATCACAAGAGCAAGTGCAATATTTCGGGGATGAGAAGGTGACAGGCCGTGGCTGCGCCCTAGGCAACAGTGTACCCTAGGCGGCTGCCTTGTTCGTCTAGTGATAGCCCCCGACCCTGGGTAAGGCTCCATTCACACTAGCGTGTTTTTTGATGCATTTTGCAGAATTTTTTAACATGGGTTCCTATTGACATTGCATTTTTGTGGCTCTGCGTTTTTTTGGAAAGGGTCAGGGACTTTTTTTCATGCAAAATGCAGCGTTTTGCCTGTAATAGAAGTCAATGGACCCGCATTCAAAAACGCAAGTACCGCGTTTTTATAGCGATTTGCGTTTTTTTATTTTTATTTTACACTGTATATAGCTGGTTGCTAACCAACCACAGTGTAAAAAAAATAAACCGCAAAACGCGGCAAAATCGCGGCAATAACGCGTGTCCAAAAACGCAGCAAGCACTGCAAAAAGCACTGCAAAAACGCTCAAAAGCAAAATGCATAGATGTAAATCGAGCCTAAATCAGATTCATGTGCAGCAACCAGGCTAATACTTTATCAGGCTTGCCTATACGGGATTTAATCTTCAGTTGGACTGTGCCATGTCCTATTACTCCAAATTTGTCTTAGTGCTTGAGCTCTGTTTATGGGTAATTTATTGCATACTGTAAATGTCTACTGACAAAAGCAGGCCAAGTGGCCTGATCACTCAGTTGTTTCACAGTCTCAATCCTTAGTGTGTTCTGTATTACCACTAAGGCTCGATTCACACCTATGCATTTTTAGTGCTTCTTGCATTTTGAAGATTTGCACTACACTCCATTTAACATGGTTTCCTATGGAACGCGTTTTGTAGTGCAAATCTGCAAAATGAAAAAAGCCCTAAAAATGCATAGATGTGAAGCAGGCCTTAGACAATGCTTTGAAGGCTATGGCTTGCACTGACCCAGAGTGACTATTCATTTTATTTTCAGACACATTTGCTTCTTACAGATACTTAAGCCCAGTACAATAAATATCATAGGTTTATCTTTTCATCATGGTTGATTTTTTTTGCTTATTATAGTTTCCTAGTTTCCAGTTTATGAGACAGCTATTGAATCTGGTTATAAATTAGCCATAACGTTCTGAAATGAAGATCCAACGAAAACAAGCTTTTTTGTAAAAAGGCTGTACACAAACATAAAAAGTAGATTCATGTTATGTATGACAATGTAGAACATAAGAGTGCTAAATCATTTTTATATTTCATATTCATGATTTAAAGGCAAAATTCAGAAAAGGATGGCAGCACACTTTAATGCATACACCCAGGCCTGTACACTTGCTGAGCAGCAGTGCACCTTGATGTGGTTCAATGGAGCTTACTACAACAAAGCTGCACCTTAAACAAGGCATAGCTGATCTCTGAATTAACTGAAATGATCATTAAAAACACCCACAATGATCAATGGGTAAGAAAAACACATTATTAATGCTGTAAATGTTGTTTTACACTTTGTTTTCTCAAGTGGCCATTTTAATAACCAGCTCAATTAATATAAGGAAAAATTCCCTCTTAATTCATATTTCCCCCGTCCCCAAAGCACCCCCCCCCCCCATGTTGAGGGCATGCGGCCTGGTACTATTCAGAAGTCCCCATCCCCTTTCCTGACCGGCCAGGCTGCGTGCTCGGATAAGGGTCTGCTATGGACTTTGGGGGGACCCGCATGCCGTTTTTTCGGTGTAGGGGTTCCCCTTTAAATCCATACCAGGCGACAGGGCTCACGTCCCGTCCTAGTCCCGTCTACCTGGTCCCGGACGGTAGATGTAATTGCGGTAACGCCGCCCAAGTAATGGGAACGGCGTTACCATGAGGGGAAGAGTAGATTACTCGTTACCCTCTAAAGTAACTGTGTTAAGTAACTCTGTTTATTTTAACTGAGTTACTTACATCACTGTTGGTAAGTGGGAGAGTGAAAAGTGGAAGCATCCTATAAATACTATAACTAGTATAAATGGCAGAATTCCAGCTTGGAGTAGAAATTTGAACATACACAAAGGTAAGGATACAGTGGCTCAAAGGGCATGCTGGAAGGCATATTAGAAGATACTATGGGGTTGGTTTACTAAAGGCAAATAGGTGCAGTTGCACTCGGCAAGTTCAGTTGCTCCAGAGCTTAGGAAATTAGGTGAATCTTCATTTTGCAAAGAATACTCAATCACATGCAAAGAAAATTAAAAAAAAAAATGCATTTTTGCTTGCACATGATTGGATGATGGAAATCAGCTGAGCTTTTGCTTATTCACTAATGAGCAATTGCACTTTGCAAAGTGCACAGTCTATTTGCCTTTAGCAAATCAACCTCTGTCACTCTCAAACAGATCCTATGGCTTCAGTGCTTTGAGCTACTAATCTGGAATGGCTATGCTGATTAGGAGTTCTGACTTTTCTGATATGTATACTTGTTCTTAGTGAGTGCCTCAAAAGGCATTCAAGCCAAAGGCAGTCAAATGGCTAGTGTTTTCAGGGTCTGCAATGGCAGCCTTCATATTTTGCTCAGTAAAGTTGTTGATTTCATTTGTGTTGAAATATTTTAACAGAACTCGCAAACACAAAGCAAACTCTTTTTTACTTACTCCTATCAGCATGCTCCTTTTTAGCACATGGGCACTGATCAGCGTCCTGAACAACTTCTCTTTCCCACAGTCTGAACTCTGCTGTACAGTGAATTGCATTGGCTGATGATGAGACAAGTTTATACATACACTGCTTACTGTTAATACAGTATATTAATAAATACAGAGCTGCAATAATGTATGTCTTTAATATCTGCCAAAAGTTTGGCTTGAAACTATTTTGCATTGCCTTTTTTTTTTTGCACCTGTATGTATAGTAGTTCTAAATTCCAGCATCATTACTCATTTCCCAAGACTGCACACCTTCTCCTTCTAAAAAAAAAAAAAAAAAACTGAGCTACTGCTGAAAAAAAAACCTCAGTTTAAGTATTTTCACTGAAAACATTCAAGAACCGTCAAACTAAAATTGGCCTTAGGACACACCTAAGGCTGGTAGCTCAGGTCATATAACTTCTTATTGCAACATTCCCAAAGATCATTATAACACAGGAAATTTGAGCGTTTAATGATTTAGTAAACACTATATTTAAGGAATTAATTCAGTTTAATATGGTCACCCTTTGTTCAAACATTGATCAAAATATACTATTAGAAATGTACAATACACCATCTAGTTTTCAAAATTTAACAATGGAAACTAAGAGCATTGGGTTATACAGAGAGGGCCCTAGTGAGAGTAATTACACAGACCATCAACATATATTATCTATACCATTCCTTAGGTATTGTCCACTTTTTCAATTTTCTGGAAAGCAAAGAAAATATTTATGTTAACAGCTTGCTCCATAGACTGTCAGTTCCCAGACTGACAGCTCATCCCTGAGAGAGAAAATAAAGTGTATCTTCTCATTACTCTGTCCCTCCAAGGCCTGCCAGTTCCAGGTGTGGGTTGTTTTTCCAAGTCACACATATATATTATTAACCTCTATGACCAGTATATATTTCAGTATCCTATGGAAAAACTTGTATATACTGTTACTCAAATAGATTGCATTACTGGGGAAGTTAATCTTTATTATAACAAATAATAATAAGTAAACACCCTTCCTATTCAATTTGTAATACCTCAAAAACAGGGTGATTACATTTTTCTCCAACTAAGGGCTCTTTCACACGGACGTGTCCGTGTACGGAGCCCGCTCTGTTCAGCAGGGGGTCGCTCCATCGATCCCCCGCTGAGTAGGAAGATGACAGGTCTGTCTCTGCACTCTGTGCAGGGACGGACCTGTCAGAGTGCCGCTCTCCCTTATGGGGGATCGGATGACGATGGACCGTAGACGGACCGATCCGATCCGCAGACAGATGGAAAAATAGGGTTTTCCTCCGTCACACTTTTTTGGATCGGAGCAGGTCGGATGTCAGCGGACATGTCACCGCCGTGAATGGACCGTCCGTGTGAAAGGGGCCTTACACATGGTACAATTTTAGTAAGATTGGTTAACCACTTAACCACTTGGAAGGTTTTACCCACTTCATGACAATGGCATCTTTTGCTTTTCAGCACTTTACTACTTTACCAGTCAATTGTATGGTCATGCAACACTGTATGCAAATTACATTTATATATATTTTGTACACACATAGCGCTTTCTTTTGGTGGTATTTAATCACTGCTTTTTTTTTTATTATGTAAATGAAAAAAGACCACAAAGTTTGAAAAAGAAAAATTATATTTTCTATTTTTTGTTATAAAACATATCCAATAAAAAAAAATCAAAAAATCTAAGAATTTAGGCCAAAATGTATCCTACTACAGGTCTTTGATAAAAACAAAAAAAAAAAAATCCCAATAAGTGTATATTAACCACTACAATACAGGGCACTCTCGTCCCCTTCCTTCCCAGCCCAATTTTCAGCTTTCAGCGCTCTCGCACTTTCAATAACAATTGTGCGGTCATGCTACACTGTACCCAAATGGTGGTCTATATATAGTATAGGGGTCATTTACTATAGCGCCACGGCGCTAATTACCGCAAATTTGCACTAATCGCGGTAATTAGCGCTAAAACGGTATTCACTATAGCGCTGGTGAGAAAATACTCCCAAAATCGAATTTACTATAGTTCCCTGAAACTAAATAGTGCCCAGATCCTTACTCAAAGCTAAAAGCTGGAGAATTGCACATGGAAATAATGTTTAGAGCATGATATAATTGCCTAAATGGTATTGAAATATGCAGGATATTATTTAAAGATAATCTGCTTTTAAACTGTGTGAAAAAGTGATTTCTACACTGAAATATCTTTAAAAGTCTGAAAAGAGATAAATTTCCTGACGCGGTACAACTAGGTGCCAACACAACTGAGCATGCTCAGACCTGCAAATAGCTTTAATTTTAGCTCCAGTGTCTTCTTTACAGGGCACTATAGTAAATACCAAAATTAGCGCTTGGCTAAAATGCGTTTTTGAGAATGAAAATCGGCACTATTATAGTCCAATGCAAGTTTCAGCCATTGATTCTAATGGTACAATAAACAAATACTTTTAATGTTGAAATGAAATGTTTCTTTCTCTGAAATAAATGTTACTTGCAACAATGTTGCTGCTTCTATTTTGTTTTTTCTCATCTATTTTGTTTTTAAGAATGCCAGAATGTGGAATATTTTGATGTTTTGATAAAATATATTTTTCTCTGTCACTTTCACTTGTTACTCTCCATCTCACAACAATCTTTACCCAAACTCACACATGTGTCTTTACAAAGCTTTGTGCTTTTTATTATTTCCAAATAATCATAATTTGAGCCCAAAAAATTTGATATGTGTGCCAACATCAGAAATCAAAATGTAATTCCCAAATATTAGAGGGTAACATCACTATTCACTCATCCACAAAGAACCAGCAAATATCACAGAATAAATCAAGAAGAATAACTCTTGAGTAATGTAATTCCATCACCTGTATGTCCAAAGAAATGCAGTATTTATGTGTATTTATGTGTAGGAGGTTTTCACATGTGGCAGCTCCATGGCTTAGAGTTTAGAACTTCTGCTTAGCATCCCTGCAAAGTTGTCTTATCTATCAGGTCCTAAAAAATGTCTAAATGTAGTATTTATGTGTGGGAGGGTTCCACCACCATTGTAAATCTTGCCAGATACACTATCTAGCCAAAAGTATTGGGACACCTGCCTTTACATACACATGGCCTTTTATGGCATCCCAGTCTTAGTCCATAGGGTTACAATTTGATTTTGCCCACACTTTGCAGCTATAACAGCTTCTGGGAAGACTGTCCACAAGGTTTAGTGTGTCTATGGGAATGTTTGACCATTCTTCCAGAAGTGCATTTGTATGGCCAGGCACTTATGTTGAATGAGAAGGCCTGGCTCGCAGTCTCTACTCTAATTCAGCCTAAAGGTGTTCTATCGGGTTGAGGTCAAGACTCTGTGCAGGCCAGTCAAGTTCCTCCACCCCAAACTCGCTCATGCATGTCTTTATGGACCTTGCTTTGTGCACTGGTGTACAGTCATGTTGGAACAGGAAGGGGCCATCCCCCAAACTGTTTCCACAAAGTTGGGAGCATGAAATTGTGCAAAATGTCTTGGTATGATGATGCCTTAAGTGCTCCCTTCACTGGAACTAAGGGGCCAAGCCCAACCCCTGATAAACAACCCCACACCACAATCCCCCCTCCACCAAATGATTTGGACCAGTGCACAAAGCAAGGTCCATTAAGACATGGATGAGTGAGTTTGGGGTGGAGGAACTTGACTGGCCTGGACAGAGTCTTGACTTCAATACAACAGAACACCTTGGGGATGAATTAGAGTGGAGACTGTAAGATGGGCCTTCTCGCCCAACATCAGTGGCTGACCTCACAAATGCACTTGGAAGAATGGTCAAACATTCCATAGACACACTCCTAAACCTTGTTGACAGCCTTCCCAGAAGAGTTGAAGCTGTTGTAGCTGCTAAGGGTGGGCCAACTCAGTATTGAACCCTACGGACTAAGACTGAGGTGTCATTACAGTTCATGTGCGTATAAAGGCAGGCGTCCCAATACTTAGGCCAATATATTGTATATTGCTTGTGACACTGAGCATGGCTATGGACGAATGCTGGATTCACACCTATGCATTTTTAGTGCTTTTTGCATTTTGCAGAATTGCACTACAGTCCATTTAACATGGTTTCCTATGGAACACGTTCTGTAGAGCAAATCTGCGAAATGCAAAAAGCACTAAAAATGCATTAGTGTGAATCAAGCCTTAGGGCTGGTTCACACAACAGAGATGCAGGGAACATGTGTGAGGCTGCCTGCTGGCTAAGTGGGTAGCAATTCTGTCTAGCAGCACTGGGGTTGCTGGTTCAATTACCCAACACTCTAATGCTTGTGTTGAAGTTTTATATGTTCTCCCTGTGTGGGTTTCGCACCACAATCCAAAGACATGCTGGTATTTTATTTGAAAGTTAAGTTCAGACTTTAGACCCTTTTCACACTGGAGCGTTTTGCAGGCCCGAGGACTTTCACACTGGAGTTGTGCACTGGCAGGGCGTCAGAAAAAGTCCTGCCAGCAGCTTCTTTGGAGCAGTGAACTCACTGCTCCTCCCCATTGAAATCAGTGGGGCATCGCTGCGATACCGCGGGCAAAACGATGCTCCGGCGGCATTTTGCGGGCGGATTTAATCCCTTTTCGGCCGCTAGCAGGGGGTTAAAACTGCCTCGCTAGTGGCCGAATAGTGCTGCTAAAAAGATCGTGAAGCGGCGCTAAAAATAGCGCTGCTTTACCGCTGACAGCACAGTGTGAAAGGGGTCTTGGATTGGAAGCTCATTGCAACCAGGAACTGACGTTAATGTTTGTTAGCACTAATCATGCCCAGGGACTTGGACTTTTAAAATTGTAGGGTTTACACTGCACGGGTACATATGCTTAGAAAACTGTTGCTTTGTTTATGTGGATGCAAATAGACTTCGATCTTTGGCCTGTATTTGGAGATTTGATGCACATAGCCAAGGACTAACACAGTTGCAAATAGTATTATGTGTTCCTGCCCATCAGGTGCAATCAATTTAGACACGAAGAGACAGATTGAAAGACACTGGTGGGCGTGTACTTCTATTGGGCGTGTGTCAGTGTGCTAACAATACAATTTAGAAATTAGATGAAAGGTTTAGCTCTCTTATATAAAGAGGGCTGCAGTATTTGGGGGAATATCATTTGGCCTGAGAATGATTTTCAAAGGCCAATGTAGTCCCTGTATTACTTTGGTCCGACTTTGATGCCAGTTTTTTTTTTGCTGAATTGATTGCCAGTGCAAAATTGCGCGCCTTTCCCTGGGACTCCTGTAGGGGGAGAAGCACATGATATTGACAAGTGCCCAATGTTCTCAATATAATTGTGTTCTCACACAAGGCTGGTCAGCAGCATTATTTGCTGAAATGCTTGTGCATTTTTTCCATCAAAAGTAATATTATGGTGGGGAAATCCAAAAATGAAGGAAAAAAAATGTCGTAGGGTCCCCCCCCAGTACATACCAGGCTCCTTGGGTCTGGTATGGACTTTAAGGGTAACCAAAATAAAACTGACGTGGGGCCCCCCAAAATCCCTACCAGACCCTTATCCAAGCATGCAGCCTGGAGGTCAGGATAGGGGGGACGAGTGAGCACCCTCCCCTTTTGAAACGTACCAGGCCACATGTCCCAAAGCACCTTGTCCCCATGTTGATAGGGACAAGGGCCTCTTCCCGACAACCCTGGTCGGTGGTTGTCGGTCTGCGGGCAGGGGGTTTATCAGAATTTGGAAGCTCCCTTTAACAAGATCCTGCCTCCCTATGTGAATTGGTATGGGGTACATTGTACCCCACCCGTTCACCAAAAAAAGCAGTGAAATGTCAAAAATCAATAGCCCGTTTTTGAAAAGTCCTTTATTGTAAAATAGCTCCGAGCTGTCTTCTTCCCTGAACCGTCTTCTCCAGACGCTGTCTCTCCCTCCTCCATCTTCTCCCCGAGCTGTATTCTCCCAGAGCCGTCTCTCTTGCCGCCGCCTTCGTCTCCATCTGCTGTGTTCTTCCGCACCGCCAGTTACCTGCTAATAAAAAAAAAGACGCTCTTCTTCTGTGGCGGTTTTCCTCCGCTGTGATGTCACCTGCTGTATGGCATCTCTTACATAGCCATGGAGCGGACTCTCCGGGTGACGTTATTGGATGGCCACAGAAGACCGCCACAGAAGAAGAGTGGCTTTTTTTTATTAGCGGGTCACCGGCTGTGCGGAAGAACACATCAGTGGGAGAAGACAGCAGCGGCAGGAGAGACAGCTCGGGGAGAAGAAACATCAAACACTAGTATATGTATGATTGCGCTACGCCCAATAGGCTAGTGGTCAGCACTTCTACCTTGAAAAACTCAGGCTTTGAAGGACTCATAGGTTCAAATCCCACAGAGATATACTAAATGACTGAATTGGTGGAAAAAAGGCAAATGACTATTAGCCAATTAGCCAAAGCAGCATATGCTGAAAATAGGTGAATGCCAATTAGCCAATGTACTTTAATTTGGCTGATTCTAATGCATGCAACTCTTCAAATGCATGCAATGGTATGTAAGTATTCAATAATATTATGATGTGAAATTCCAAACACCACACACTAGCTAACGGTGCAGTTTACATGTCTTTGTTTGTTTATTTTTTCAGTGCACAAGCTAATTAAAATAAACACAGCTGGTGGATGGTAGGTTGGCTGGGATTTGAACTTGTACCATGAGTGCTGTGGAGACATCTGAGCAAACCACTAAGCCATTGTGCTAAGTATGAGACCTGTGTAATAGTGTAGTATGATTAAAGAATGAACATAAATAATTACTGCTTTATAGTCCCCTAAATTAAAAAATAAAAAGCAACATACAACAAATAGGTTACCTAAATGTTTAATACATGTAACTTTACAGAATAGCAGACATTACTATGTAATAATCATTCATAACTGCATTTGTTAGCAAAAGAAGGAAAAAAAACTAGGAATACTAATTGCAATATACATCAATAGATGCACACGAGGTAGAGCACATCTCACATAAAAATGTTTCTTTCACATACATGGATCATGGTTACAGTGCAGTGCTATAAAACAACTTGGTAGAAATTTGCATTTGCATATACGCGTAATCGCTAATTAGCAGCGCATAAATGTTAGTAAATTTGAAATTGGCGCTAATAGCGCTCTTATTCATTTGCACATTCACCTGTTAAAATGTTAGTTGACTAAAATGGGCGCTATTGTTTGAAATAGTGCCCAGTGCTTCCTGGCACTATAGTAAATGACCCCCATAGTGGGACTGTGATAGGGTGGCAGGCAATCTGGTACTAACAGACACTATCTGGGAAGGTCACTAACTGATACTGACGTCACTTGTGACACTAATACAGTGATCAGTGATAATACTGTACACTGGCACTGTACTAATGGCACTGGCTAGGAAGGAGTTATCTAGGGACAATCAAGGGGTTAACTGTGTGCCTAACAATATGTAATGTGCGCTGCTTTTACTATACTATCTGGCTGTTTTTTCTGCCTGCTTTTGAGGAAAAAGAAACGGCCAGATTACTGGTCACAGTACACAGAGTTTTGTGTTATTGTAAACACAGAACTCTGTGCGTGATTGGACAGAGCATATCAGCTGATTTCAGTCAAAATTATTGGTTGGAATCAGCTGCAACACTCGTACTGTGTCCAATCACAGTATGAGTCGGCAGGGGGTGCACACATATGCACCCCAAACCTGGAAGAATAATGAATATGTACATATATAATATATATAATATAATGTACATGTATGCTATCATGCTTGTACCTAGTTTTATAGTTTCATAGTAGGTAAGGTTGAATAAAAACAATAGTCCATCCAGTTCAACCTGTGTAGGTGCATGTGTGTCAGTGTTTATAATTATTTCCCATATCCCTGTATGTTGGGTTTTTTAAGATGCAAATCCATGAGTCTCTTAAAAAAGTCCATACTCCCTGCTGCCACCACCAATTGTGGAAGAGAGTTCCACACCCTTATTGCCCTGACAGTGAAAAAACCCCTGCCCATTTTAAGGTTAAACCGCTTCTCCTCTAATCTTATTGTGTGGCCTGTGTCCTCTTACACTCCTTGAGACTGAATAGTTTTTTTTTTCCTATGCTGGGATCACCATTGAGGTATTTGTAAATCACTATCATATCTCCTCTCACTATTACTATACTATACTACTACACTAAATCTACTGGCCTTCCCCTGTCTAGATGGCAGCTCACCTCCTTGTAGAATGTTAACAGATTGGTCTGGCAAGAATGACCTTTCGTAAACCCATGCTGATAACTACTTATGATATTTTTTTCTTCAGTAAATTCTTGGATATAGTGCCTTATCATCCCCTCCAATAATTTACCAATGATTGATGTTAGGCTGACCGGCCTGCCACCTGCTCACAATATATTATATTATATTATATAGCGGTAGACGGGTAGATAAATTTGAACTTCAGGATAAGCAAATATTGTATGTTTTATTAATTTAATCTTGGTGTGCTTTGTGTATCTTTTCCAAATCGGTGCAGGAACCCAGCAAAAAACGTTTCCAGCTCTGTGCCTGAGAGCAGTGGCTCCCTCCGCTCTCTCTCTCTCTCCTCACTTGACATGGAAGTAGCAGTGAGAGCCATTGGATCTTGCTGCTGTCAATCACAGCCTGTGAGGAGAGATCTGGGGGTGGGGCCGAGCAACTCTGTGTGTGTCTATGGGCATGGCTCAGGATTGAGCCTGCTCAAGGCATCCCATAGTACTCGGCAGAAAGGAAGAGCCAGGGGCGCTGGCACAGGGCCCCAGAAATAGAGGATTGGAACTGCTCTGTACAAAACCAGGTAAGTAGGACTTGTTTATTATTAACAACAATAATTGTTTTACAATCACTAGTTTGGTTGGTTTCTGTGGATAGAAAGGTATGATAAATATTGTCAGCAAATGACCCTAGCCTAATTGCACCTTCATATCAGAAAAAAATCTGATTGGGGAGCTGTAGGTCTGTCTAGGTGGTGGTGGTGGTGGTGGGGGTTGCAGCTGTTGCTAACAGAGCATCAGTCATTCATGTTAGAGTATGATCAGGTTATGAGCAAGCATACCACTATCTGGGTATGCACCATGGTGGGTATACTGGAGCACTTTTCAAGAATGAAAATTGTAAGACCTTTGCAAACTTATCTTTTAATGCATCCTAACTTTTTCTAATATTTTTCATACGAATGATTTAAATTTAAATTCCAACTAAAAATAGTCATATAAATTTTGTTTAACCCCTTTCCCAAAAGTACGTACCCACTCATCCTCTGGTTGAAGGGATTATACTGTGGCCATAGCTTCAGCTCCTGAACCTGGTATCAATCTTTTCAGCAGGCGATGCTCTACAATGTAAAATCAATCCTAAAAGGCCGCTGGATTCGTTTTCCCCCTACTGCCTTCCCCCGGCCTACTATATAGATGACCAAGGACTAGAGCATCCCCAATCATCTCTATGGTTCAAGATACTGGAAGCGACCAGTATTTTGTCACTTCCGGTTTCAGTCCCATGTAGACAGGCCATTACCAACCTGTGAATGCATCTGATCAAACTGATCTTGGTTGATCTGGGGGTCTAACAGACCTCGGATGTCTCAGTAAAGAGTACCTATTACTGCCCATGCTAACACAAGGGATGTTGTTCATTGCTTGCGATAGCAATAAAGTTAATAAAAAAAGAAAGAAAGTGTTATGCCTCGTGCACACGATCGGACATTCTGACAACAATACTGTGGATTTTTTTTCCGACGGATGTTGGCTCAACTTGTCTTGCATACACACGGTCACACAAATGTTGTCGGAAATTCTAATCGGCAAGAACGCGGTGACATACAACACGTACGACGAGCCGAGAAAAATTAAGTTCAATAGCCAGTGCAGCTCTTCTGCTTGATTCCAAGCATGCGTGGACTTTTGTGCGTCGGGAATTGTGTAAACACGCTCTGAATTTCTGACAACAATGTTTGTTGTCAGAAAATTTGAGAACCTGCTCTCAATCATTTGTTTTTGGAAATTCTGACAGCAAATGTCCGATGGAGCATACACACAGTTGGAATTTCCGACAACAAGCTCACATCGAACATTTCCCGTCGGAAAATCCGACCGTGTGTACGAGGCATAAAAATTAAAAATGTAAACAAGTGCCCCCATTCTCGCTGCAAAGGTGAATGCATATGTAGGTCATGTACAAATATATATATATATAACAGTATTCGCACCACACGCCGAGAACATTTCAGCGAGAGAAATAATTCCAGCACCGGACCTCCTGTGTAACTTTAAACTGGTAACCTGTAAAAGCTTATAAAGAGTCACCTGTGGAGATTCTTAGGTAAGTTTAAGTAGTAGTAGCTTAAGTAGTTTGGCGCTGTTTCACAAGAATGCAAAATTTGAAGTGTTACATGATAGGTATCTATTTACTCACCATAGCATCTTTTATATTTTACCAAACAATTGGGTATTATATTGTGTTTTGTGCATTAAAATTCACTT